>VZTT01001050.1:0-38082 GCA_013400855.1 Buphagus erythrorhynchus
CTTATTCTGAATCAAATTTCCATCAGCTGTCATGGGCAGGAGACCCAAAGCACAAGGTCTGTAAGTGCAGACCTTTACCAGGCCAAAGTCTTTGACAACACCTGGGGTCCCTCTGGGCTTTGTCCAGGCTCCTGGTGGGAACACAGGGCTGGCTGATGCTGAGCAGTGAGCGTGGCTCCCTTTCCTCACACAGGAAAGCTCTTTGTGGCTGGAGGATTCGATGGCACACACGCGGTGAACTGTGTGGAGATGTATGATCCTGCCAGGAACGAGTGGAAGATGATGGGCAGCATGACCACACCCAGGAGCAACGCTGGCATCACCACTGTGGCCAACACCATTTATGCAGTGGGGGGCTTTGATGGCAATGAGTTCTTGAACACGCTTGAGGTCTACAATCCAGAGTCAAACGAGTGGAGCCCCTACACCAAAATTTACAAGTTTTAAGTGAATTAAATTCCCTTTTCAAACTAACAGGCTTAGTGATGTAATTGTGTTTCAGTAGAGGTACACCTGTGAATAGGGGTGGGGAGGGCATAGATGTTGCCAACAGCAACACAGAGCTTTTGCATATTGCATATTAATGTGCTGTATATATTTGTTTTGGAAAAAATATTCAGATGAAGGTTTTTTTTGTGTATTTTAGAACTTTAAAGGTTTTGGTTTTGTTTTAAGATTTTTGATGATAACGTAAGAGAAACTAGACTGGGCATATCATTTCAGGAGCTTCCCCCAGGTTTTGTCACTTTGCACATTGGATGACTTCCTGGAGGTGTGTTCTTGGGGCAGGAAGGGTAATGTTTGTGGGGGATAATGTCTTTTTCTTTCATCAGGCCTTGGTTTCCTTCAGTAACTGGAACAATCTGTAACAAGAAGCCTTATTTAAATAGATATAATGGCTATTTTTTTTATTAAAAAAAAGCTGACATGCCTCTGCTAATACCTTATCTTTTACAATTGCCTTTTTATAACAGTTTTTATATACTCAGCAGATTATTTTGTCTGTTGAAATGCAAATGGCAGATAAATGGTTATTGAAACAAAGAGACAGCCTTGGAGTTTCTAGAGCCCCAGTGGGACAGTGGATTGCCCCTGCAGGTGAGCTGCTGCCTCTGCTGCAATAATGTGAGTTAGTCTGCACCACCTTCCTTAGATCTGCACAGGGTTTGTGGACATGACACACCCAGACTTTCTAGGGTGGGAGAAGGATTCTGGCTCCAAGTATTTTGAAGAGAATGCAGAGTGTGCTTTCTGTACAGCAGTTTTGTTACTCTGGGTGAGCTGATCTTTGTACAACAGTTTGGGGAGGGGGGTTCTCATGGGTTTTAAACTCTTGCCAGCTGGCAAAGACAATGTGGTGTAGTATCTGTCTTAAGTTTATTTTTCTAATATTACCAGCTGGAAGTGTGATAGAACACAAATAACTTGATTTTGTATGTGCTCATAGTCCTGATTTAGTTCACTCTCTCTATTCCTATGGATCAAACGTTGGGGTGGGATGACTTGGTGTCTAATGTGTAGTGCTGCACATCTAACTCTGGGTGCCAAAACTAGCACTGACTGCTTGCTGCTGCTGCAAACACATTAAAGGTACCTTTTGGGAAACCCTTGCACCACAGGCGTGCCCTGACCTGGCTTTGTGTCTTTTTCTTCAAGGAGGTGTCCAAAGAGGAGTCTGTGATTCTAAAAGTGACATTTCAGATGAGGGTAGGCACAGGAGAGGGGCAGGGGGTGGAGTGTCCTGTGTCCCTCATACCCTCATACTTGCAGTGGAGAGGCAGGCTTGCTGCTGGAGGGCCTGGGGTCTCAGAGCACCACAACCCCTGGGGAGAGTCCAGGGGCTGTGTACAGAAACCTCTGCAGGGCTGGATGGTGCCCCAGGGGGACAGGGGCCACACAAACTTGCAGATGCCCAACACAGGGGTGTAAAGCTGCACCTGGAGCTACTCCTTCACCTGGGCAGCTTTAGGGATGTGCTACACCAGTTCTGGCACTAGGCCAGGTCCTGTGCAGTGGGGCAGGAGCTGGCTGCTCCAGCTTCCCAAGGGAGGGGGAAAACACACCAGGCCCAGGAAAGTCACTGGCCCCCTGCAGGCTGTGAAGCTGATCCAGCTGAGCAGAGAGAGCCAGAAAGAGAGTGGGGAACAAAGGAAAAGACAACAGCCCCTCCCAGCTAGCTGCCCCCAGAGCATGGCCATGGCAAGCTAAAGCTGGGCCAGGGTTGGGACACAACATGCCATCAGCTCCTTGGAGCCAGTGTCCCCCAACCTGTTCCCATGGGCTGGAGAACCCCCATGGAAACAGCCCTGCACAGCCACTGACTTCAGCAGGAATTCCACCCCAGTGCCTGGCATGGAGCCTGGGCAGAACTGCACTGCATTTGCATCCAACAGGGACTGGCAGAGCAGAGAATTAACCACTGTTTAATGTAACAATAAATTACATTTTTACAATCAAGAATTTACAAATACATCCAAAAGTTAATATCAAAATAGACACTTCAGGACTTTGCCAGTCAGCTGATCTCTGTACAAATACATACAAGAAGAGGTAGTGTTAAAGGCCTTAGAAAATGGCTTTTGGAAAGTTTCATGGACTTAAAGCAGTTCTGGAAAGCAACCAACAGTACAGCCAAAGAGGGAAGTCACCTGGAGAGCAGGGACTACCAGGCCCACCTTCCAGGAGGATGTGGCAAGAGCAGGATAAGGAGTTTCCCCAAGAGCACTGCTAGCAGATTTCCACTAGCCACTTCCTGACCTCCAGTCCCAGGTGACACAACAGATTCCTTTCTCTCACATGTGACTTGTAAAGTACCAGTAAAACAAACGGGGGTTTTCCTATACAGCTGTTAACAGCTCAGCTTCTCACAGGAATGCTGGATCCTCACAGCAGCACAGCACAGCTGCTGCATCCCAAACCAGTCCTGCTTCTCCTGGGTATCCAAGGCTATCCACCATCACTCAGAACATTCTAGTAGCGAATAGAATTCTCAGCAGAAATCCCACCATTTAATGTCCACGTGGAACTGTGTTTTCCCTTCAACTCCAACTCAAACCAGCACCTTTGAGAAGAAAAGCCGGCAGGTTTTTGGCTCCTCCAGCACTTCCCTCTCCTCCCCTGGAGGAGGCAGAGCTCATGCGGCTGAGCCCGGGTCAGAGCCAGCCCCGGCTCTCGGCCTCCCTGTGCACGGACGCCTGGCACTGCTCCAGCATCTGCTCCAGCTGTGCCAGCTGGCAGCAGCCCACTTCCAGCCTCTCCCTGGGAGACAGAAGAGAAAGGTTAGCAGGACACAGCACAACAGGAATCTTTACAAATACTCCTTAAATTTTCAAGGACGTTTACATCAAACTCGGGCACTATGAGTTTTGCACTGCAAAAGCAGTGACTTTTGCACTACAGCTGCTAAATCTGAGGATTTCACATGAGCTCCTTACAACAGCCAACCCACAGCTGCCACAGGCAGAACTCCTGCTCCCTTCTAGGGCAGGTAAAGTGGAACAATTGGCAGGAGAGGTCACTGACATCCACTTTTTGGAGAGATTGATTCTTTCTCAAAAGACCATTTCAAAGCTGCTCCTCAAAAAAGGAAGAAAACCCCAATCACTGAGTTTCCCAAGCACAGCCTGAGGGCTGCCAGGGCAGTGTCCAAAGTACTTGTTTTACTCTGCTGAGCAGAGATTTCCACACACTGTTTTCTTTACGCCTGTATCAATACAGGTCTAGAGCCATCAACTTGTGGGAGTGAAGCTTTTGAACTGCTTTTCATTACTGATAGAAATACTGAATGTCTCCCTCCCCAAGTAACTGCCCCCGATCTTGCAATCTGCACATTGACCTTCACAGAAGATTCAAGGATGCAGAATCAATCCAGGCAAAGGGAAGTTTTTTAGAGTAATTCACCCTCCAGCCTTTCACTCAGCTGGTCCTGGCCAGTGACAGCTCATTCATATTCACACAACAGCACAAACCAGTTACCTGTCCTTTATTAGCCAGCTCAGAATTATTAAAAATCCATGATCGCATTTTAGAAACCTCCCAGAGCCTGGATTCACAAACCTTCACAAATTGACACAAATTCATAAAGAAATGAGCCAGAAACCACTGGCAGAGGAAGAGGACTCAACACCTCACCTCCAACAGCTGAAAATCACCATGTAGGCACTGATTAATTTAATTTCTGTCCTCTCCTGCTCTGTGTTAATCAGGCATTAAAATAAAAAAGGGAATTTTAAAAATTCCCCATTTATTTTCCCTACACTGTTCCTACGAAAGGGGATTTTTATTGATCCAGATGATTCCTCTCATGGTACCTTGGTTAATACAGGTGAAAAAGCTGCCTCAACCCCCCTGATGGGGGCAGTAACTGACTCACCTGTACAGCTCCTGTGAAACACACTCATACAGCTCCTCAGCAGTGAATTTCAGACTATTATTGATCTAAAACAAAGAAGAAAGAATTAATATAGTCATTGTAGCATGTCTGCTACAATTACACAGTAGGAATAGCAGATACAACTCATGTATTCCCTAACAGGCTCTCAAGTTGAGACAGTACATTAAAAAAGTCCTCCTGTATCTTGTAATAAAATCTAGTATTACGAATTCCAGCTCCATTTTCTAACCACTTCTGCACAAATCTAAAAGACCTCCAATAATTCTTCCTCCCCTCTTTATTTACATATATACACATATACAGATATATATGTATGTCAAATGAAATAAGCTCTGACTTGCATCAATTCCAAAAATATATGTGAAGGCCCAAATCCCAAATATATTTCCCTGCATAGCAGAGCACTGCAAGCCTGAAATGTGTAACATATTAAACAGAAATATTCTACTAAAAACATTAATTTCAAGACTTTTAACAGGAAGTCATTCACACCAAGTGAGCGTTCAGCAAATCACACAACTCAAATATCTGTTGAAATCCAAACAAAATCTACCTTTATGTTCAACAACTAATAAATAAGAGCAAAGCATCAAAATTCTTAATGGAAATACAGTGATGAGACATGACCTCAGAGGTACTTGAAATAAAAGCTTTATGTGAAGTGATCAAGCACCAAAGAAAATGTCATACCTCATGTCTTCTGAGGAAGCTATAGAGGGTCCAAATATCTTGGAAACTGCTGGTTGGGGTCAAAATTCTGAAAAAGAAAAGTTTGGGGAGACTTTCAAGCAAGTAGAAAAGGAGTCTATGAAAGAGTTAAAAAAATAAGTCAGAAATCTTCAAGGGAAAAAAAATTACTTGAACAAAAAGGAAATCATGAACTTTGAAGAATTTTCCCTTCCACTACTCTAACAGAATTAAAGAGCTTATTATTTCTGTGAGGACTTTTCTGGAGGCTTTTTCTAATTAAAAATTCCCTCCATGTTTTTGTGAGCCATTTCTGTATGAGGAGGGAGGAAACCCAGCACTAATTGAAAGCCCTTTGGTGCCCACCAGCGAGGCCCAAGGGCTCATGCAGAACCACAGCAAAGCTTCCCAGGATACACAACACTCCCAGCCCAGCTTTAACTCATTCCCTCCAGACGTGCAGCCCAAATGCTGCAACTCACTTCCACTTTTTGCTACTTCTAACAACCACCAATTCCCACCCAATACTGCCAAGGGCCAATGGGATGTGGCAGCTGAAGAGAGGTGGCTTTAATGAAGCACCTTGATGGACACCCTTTTCCACAAGGCTCTGAACCTGATCCAATAAAGAAGTTGGTTTTTAAACAAAATTAATTATCCTCATCTATTTAGGCAGTTACAATTCAGTTCCACCTCAGTGTAACTTCATTTGCATTTACCAGGAAAAGCAGAACCCTCCTAAATGCTGCAAAATGTACCATAAAATCAACATTTAAATACAAGTAACATCTTATATATACTAAGAAATACTGACAAAATTCTGATTTTTAAGTCTTAAATAGTTAAATCATAATTAAGATAATGACTGGACTTGGAAAAAGACAAAAATCTTTTGGGAAAGCTCTATTTACTTTCCCATGGGAAAGTGCCCAAATTCTCCTCTCCCTCCTCTTGCAAGATGTAAGCTTCATTTATAAATGAATTAATTAGGAATTGAAAAAAACAGGAAAGTAACAGAGTAAGTTTAAAAATCCAAGTTAAAGGACCCTGTGTTTGAAGTAGGCTGGAAGATCATGACACAGCACAGGATTTATTGTAACTGGGGCGTCTGCTGCTCTTTCTCATCATCTTTCATAGGAATTATCACCAAAAATTAGTCACACATTCTTTCCCCCCCTTCCTAAGAAGCAGTACCCAAAATGTTTGCCTTAAACCTGCCAACTATGAGTCAGGAAGGGAACCAACTGGCTGTTCTGCCTAAAAACACCTCAGAGCCTTCTCCGGGCACCTCAGCGACAATTAGCTTTGACAGTGGAAAACCCCGGCAGGGAAAAGCTGCCAGCAACCCTCCATGGAAACGCTGAGAATCCTGGGAGCTGGAACTGCACAGCAGCTCCCATTCCCCCCCAGTTCCCATTCCCACCCGGCAGCTCCAGGCTATCCAACCCTGCCTATCACACCCAGCACCTGCATCAGCAGGAGCAGAGCATCCCAAGCCTGGGAGAGGCTGATTCCTCATGGAATCATTCCCTCCAGTCCAGGGATGGCTGCTGCCATCAGCCTGGATGCACAAGTGGACACAACATAAAAGCTAAGGTGTTACAAATAACCTCAGCCCAAGGCCATCACAAAATGCTGGGGAAAAATCTGTCCATCCCCGTTCTTCCTGCTGTGCCAAGGACACACATGGATAAGTGAGGGAGCTGCTGGTGGAAAACCTGGCCATGGGAGCTCTCCAGAGGAAGGATGGAGGAACACACTCAAGTGTATCCCTGCAAGACCTCAGGTGCATGGACAAACACACTGTGCCTCCAGCTCCTTGGGGAAAAAAAACAAATGGTGTAATTAATCATCCAAGTAACTAAATGTTAAATCCTGCACCTCGTTTTATGGCCTTTGCTTGGATGATGCCAATGGTTTCTGGGTTTGTACTGTGGAATGAGAAGTCTGACCTTTGACTCCAAGTTTTACAGGCAGCTCCAAATAAAAGAAATTTGTTGTTTCGAGGGGAGAGTCCTCGCTCCACACAGAGCTCTGGGAAGCTGCTGAGGGAAGAGCCTGCACCATAACTTCCCCCACAGATTCCCAACAGGTCAGCATTTATGAAACAGCCCAGTGCTGTCTGCAGCTAAATAGGGGCTGCAATACCAGCTCCAGTCTGGGAATATATTCTGTACAAAACTGGCACATTCCTGCCTACAGAGCAATGATTTCTCAGCACCACTGCTCCCTACTTCTTTCAATCACTTCATGTTCCTTTCTTTCATCGCCTGTAGCCACCACCCTGTGCTATGAAAAATGGACATTTTAAGGGAAGGCATACACTGGGAAATCTGGACCTGTCTGTATGAGCATTGACTCTGCCTCTATAACTTCATTTAATCAAGTTGCCCTCATTTCCATGGAAGTTTTTCAGTGATAAAACGTCTGCCTCAACTACAAGACTATGTCTCTATGTCTAGAGAACTTCCTCTAAATCAGTAATCCCTGAAGCGAAGGGCTTTTACATCAAACTGTTCTAAGCAGCCATGTGAACCTCAGCATTGTGACCACTACAACCCTAACCACTGCTGCTGCTCCTCTCTCCACACTGGTTCAAAAGCAGAGGGTGGAAATCCATGGAATCACTTGGCCTTTCCATCAGCACAGCCTTGCAGAACCACACTACAACACCCCCATTCTGTACTTCAGCTTCAATCCTAAAAACTCCGGTGTTTTCTGAAAACAGTTTTCTGAAAACATTGAGCATGTGAGGTAAAGAAGGGAATGTCACAGAAAGACCCAAGAAATTACTATAGATACCTGCCACCAATCAGAGGTTAAATGCTGTCTTGGGGGCAGGAGGGAGAACGGAGACAGTCAGATTCGCTGATTTTATCTCAAGTGCTTCCCAAACCACTCCCAATGTTTCTTCATCTCCTGTCCTGTCACTCATCTGATGCCAAACACAAGGTATAAGATATAATAATAAATAGAAATGGATAGGAAATAGCTCTAAAGGTGGTTCTTTACTTGTGCACAGAGAAGACCTGGGAGAAAGCAAAGTCTATTTGGAAAGCACCAGAATAGAACTTATCAAGTAGAAGTGAAAAAGCCCAGCCCACAACCCAAGTGGCAGTGAAAGCAGGCCAGCCTTCCAGCTGCTCCAAGACCCCATGAGGGCAGGGACAAGGGAGGTCTGGTGGGACTGTGTGCAATCCCCTGTCACACCCGGGGGAAGCTCTGCACCCGGGGCCTGTCCCACTCAGCTGTCCCTCTGTCACAGAGCACTAACCAGTGAAATCCAGAGCTCCATCTAAAAGGCTGGGATCTGATGGGAGAAAAGGCAGCCTCACGCATTAACAGCCCTTTTTAACCTCATTGCCTGAATATCAAGGAAGCAAAGGAGGTGGGAAATGAAAACCCCAAAGTTCCCTGTGGTTCATTACCAACTCCTCACTGTGCTGTGGAGGGGCTCCAGTGCGGTTACAGCCAACAACACAGGCCAGGGTTTGCTTCCACAGCAGCCAGCTGGAAAACTCACCAAAGCCAAGCTCGTGCTTTCTGTCATTGCAGAAGTGTCTCAGCTGTCAGTCCCTGTTGGCACCTCTGGCTCTACAGGCTCAAAGCACCAAGGCTTTTACAACCCCGTGTTTGAAACCTTTTGGCTTCTCAGACTGCTCTGAAGGCAGCACGGGTGAGCAGCTGCACAGCATCACCTCTGCCCTGCCCCTTGGGACGCACTGCCCACTGCCAGCTCTACTGGAGCTTTATTTCTTACAGTTGTCATTAAAACTGGCACAACAGAACATTTCAATTTGGGCCTGGCAGCAGAGAAGGCTGCAGGTAAGTTCAGTTTCAGGTTTCACTTAAATGCATTAAACCATGAAGATGAAAAAAGTAGTGATTGGAATGTCTGATACTTTCTCAACAGGGAGCTAATCTCCATTTTACTTCCAGAAAGAGACTGTGTGCAGGGCAAGATTAAAGGCAGAGCTCTCATCTAGAGACTTTATTGGGACTTTATGGCAGAAATTATTAACTGCCACAGGAGCCTAAGGGAATGAAGACAATTCTCTAATGAGACACCAAGGAAAAGAAACCTCAATTCCTCCACTGACCAGCTGAGAAAATAAAGAGGACACAGTTCCTTTAAATCTGTGGAATTCTGCACTAAAACTAGTAAAACCACAGAATTGTGTTTAATTTATTTAAATTCAGTGATCAGTTCTGATATAGTAATATTCTCCTGCACTACTGAAATCATAAGAAATTACACTTTTAATTTACAAATGTTTATGCAGCCCTTGACTAAACCACACTTTTCCAAACCAATCGGAGTGTGAGAGAAATTCTATTTAGATAAAATATTAGAAAAGCAGAATCCAGGCTCCTTATGCAGTCAGTAATGGACAAATATTTTTACAGGTGACAGCATATTAGTATAAATATTTAGGAGGCCTGTATCTAAGTGTATATGCTATAAGCTGTGAGTGATTTTAAAGCTGGCATATGAACAAAAAAATTCTTTTTTAGCCAACAGATGAAAAGAAAAAATCCAACTTGAAATAACTGTATCAATTCACCAAAGACTGGTTTTCTTTCTTTTCTAAGAACAAGGATTTCTTATCTAAAAGAAACTTGGCAGGAAACATGAAGAAAACATGAAGACAATGTCCAGTTCCCTAGGGCTGCATATAAAAGCTTGGAATCACAAGTTCTATTCAGCTGAGAGCAAATATAAGCTAATCCAAACCCCTATTTTATTTTAAAGAGTTAATTTAAGAGATCTTAAATAAGGTGCCCCAATTAACTGGTTCCAAATGATACCCAACCCAAATACTAATATAAAACACCAGTGAGAACACTCACAAATCCTCAATCCAAAATTATTTAAAATCATGTAATGGTTTCACAGTTTTACTGGATGTTAGAATTTCAGAAGTTTCATACCATTTGCTCATTACCAATAGTAAAGGTATATAGTTAAAATATGCTAACTGTACTGATTATTCTTAATTTCAGAGCTGAAGGCTGTCAGTGCTGGCACACAGAATTGTGCAATACAAACACCACTCAGCTACCAATGCTGTTAGAGGAAGAAGCCAAGATAAAACAAAAAACCTGCACAGTGTTACAAAAGTTACCAGAACAGGGTAACGTGCCGAAAGCTGTTACTGACACATATTCAATGAAACAGCTATTTTTTTTCCCTTTTCTATATCTGTATTTGTCATTAACATGTTCTGGCCATCAAGCCTGAATAGCTGGGGTAGTGCCACTGGTGTAGTATTTTTATGATTAAGGGTATCATTGCATTTATCTCAAAAAGCATCATCATGTTTTTCTAATTGTTTTTAACAACCTGAAAAATCTAAATTTTTAATGCAGTCGAACTTTCAATATAATTTACAGGTAAAGCTTCCAAACTTCCACGAGATATTTTCTCTCTTCTTTGTTCTGGACAGCGGGGGCCAGAAGGTACCACAGAATCAATTGTATTTTATCACTAAAAGTTGTGTTACCTCCAAATATTCAAGACAGAACTTTCTCACTATTTTTTCTCCATGCCTCCTTTTCTGCAATCATGCCATTAGATTAAGTCACTGAGAGGCACTTTTTCAAAAATCAAGAAAAATAAATACACTGCAAGGTCACTTTTAGAGCAAAATGAAAGTGAAGTGTCTCTGCCCATGGCAGGGGATGGAACGAGATGAGCTTTAAGGTCCCTTCCAACCCCAACCATTCTGATTCTATGAAAACTTCTGAATTTTTGCTTTAATACTCTGTAATATTTGTAAAACTGCAATGAGACATTAACATGGTTCTTGGCTCTTTGGAAAAGCTCCTCAGAACTCTCCAACTCCCTTAAATCCCTCCACTCAAGGCCAATGCA
Source organism: Buphagus erythrorhynchus (assembly GCA_013400855.1). Taxonomy (NCBI): domain Eukaryota; kingdom Metazoa; phylum Chordata; class Aves; order Passeriformes; family Sturnidae; genus Buphagus; species Buphagus erythrorhynchus. The sequence goes on from VZTT01001050.1 coordinate 10,956, forward strand.
GTGCATGTTTGGTGCAAATTCTCTCCATTTCTTGCTCCACGATGCCACCTACTGCAAATTTGCACATCAGAGCAGGCACTTCCAAAGTGTCCAGGAAAACTACTCCATTCCAGCAATCAGCCTGTGTATTTGAGGAGTTTTTATTTTCACAGAGCTCTCCCACACAAAGAAAACCAACAGTTCCCAATGAAACATCTCTGCAACACAAAAATAACTACCCTGAATATTCCATATTCCCATTTAATCTCATCCACCACATCTATAAACAGATACCCCAGGATCTGTTGCAAAAACTTAAGCATTGGAATGAAGAGAGCAAAGTTTAGCAGTAACCTGCTTTATTGAAAAGATTTCCTTAGAGAGAAAAAACCCACCAGCAATAAATTGAATCCATCAGCACTCAATTGCTCAAGCTCACATTTCTACCCATATTTTTCTGCTTCTAATTTTGTAATATTTTAATTATTTATGTTTGAAAGAGAGACTGTAATTCTTTGAATGGGTTTATATTTCACGGCTATGAAAAAAGGACTAAGCCAAGACGACACAGATTCCTTATTCTTCCTGAAACTTCCAATTTTTTTTCAATTTTTTCAATTTTTCCAATTTTTTGTGTTGTAAAACAAAGGGCAGAGGGCTGGGGCTCCCCCTGCCAGAGAGCAGGCTTAGACAGGATACTGGGAAAGAATTGTTCCCTGTGAGGATGGGGAGGCCCTGGCATAGGGTGCTCAGGGAAGCTGTGGTTGTCCCTGGATCCCTGGAAGTGTCCAAGGCCAGGCTGGACAGGGCTTGGAGCAACCTGGGCTAGTGGAAGGTGTCCCTGCCCATGGCAGGGGTGGCACTGGATGGGCTTTAAAGTCCCTCCCAACTCAAAAAAACATTCTGGGATTCTGTGACTCTGTAAAGACAGAGGGAATATTATCCTGCCTAAAGAGAGAATGCAGCTGATTGTTGTTATGGCTGTCATGAAGAACACTCGAACTTAGAACAGCAAAGCCCCAAAACTTTATATCCTTCACTCCATTGGAACTTTGCCCCTATCTGAGTGGGCCTCACATTTGAAACACAAATGCTCTGAATTATTCAAAGTTTCTGCCATCAGAACTGATGTATTAATCATAATCATTAATAGCTCCAGTTACACCTGAGCAGAGGTGACACTGGTCAAACACTGGAAAACAAATCCCAGACACAGAAGCCAATTTCCTACAAGAGATCTCCATGACTGCAATACTTTCATGATCTTTTGCTACCAATGGTTCAAGGCAGCCCTGACAGCAGGGCTTTTACTGCAAATCATGTCACCAAGCACACTGGATAAAGAGTGGTTTGGTGCTGAAATATTTCATGCTTTTGTGGCTTCAGGAGCCCGTCCCACATTTTGTGCCCAGCTGCAGTGCTCACCTGCCAATGCCCTCACGGATGTCCTTCACTGCTGCCAACAGCTTCTGCAGCCCCAAAAAAGCCTCCTCAAACGAGGCCTTGGCAGCCATGGTCACTGCACTGGGGTCCAGCTTCTGGAACAGCTCAATACTGAAATTCAAAAGAAATAAGGAGACAGAAAAGCAGTTAATAAAAAAAGCTCAGAATTCAGAGAAACCCAGTGTCCGTTTTGTGCTTCTATTTTGTCTATTAAAATGGAAAGGTCAAATATAAATCACACTATCTAAAACAGTCTCAGAATAAATGGCAATGCAGAAATGGAGTTATCACTGCTGATTAGCTGAGTCCTTACAGACTACCAGAAATGGAGTTCCTTTGTGCTTGGCTGGCTCACAGCCCCTCCTTGGAAAAGATTCTACACTAAGACAACAAAAAGAAAACACAGTACATACCTGGATTTTATCAAAAGATACGGCATCACAGTGAGTTTACATCAGATTTTTTAAAAATAACCAAAATAAAACCAATGGTAAAAGATCTAGAAGGAAGAGGAGGTAATTTCCTCTAATTCTGAGTTTACATGAGAAAGGAAATTCAATAGATTCTGCATTTCAGAATGTGCAGAATTTTGCTTAACAACAAAATGTTTTCTATTTTAAATTGATTTTCAAGTTTTAAAATAGGATATAGAATTTTGCATAAGCCAGTAGACCTCCATTGGGTTTGGAAAGAAAATAACCACAAGAAAATTAAGATCTCAGATGCTATTTTATGGATAAACATAAGATTTTCATGGATGTCTCACACTTGTGGAGTTTCCAACTTTATTTTCCAGGGCAACTCATTTCAGCTGCTGCACAGAAAAAGAGTAGCAGACTGACTTAAAAATTCACATGCTCCCAACTTTTGTGTGACAGATTGTGTGATTTTTTTTTTCAGTCAATTTAGATTAATTATGGAGTAAAAAAAGCACAGTTTCTAAACTGTGCTTGTTTGAAAGTTATCTAAGGTTATGTGTTAGCTCTGAGCCCCTTTAGCAAGCTGTACCTGTACAAGTTCATGGTGTTCCAAACACCTTCCAGGACCAACCAGATTTCCTGGTGTCTGTTTTCCTGAGTCACATGAAAGCTGGCGTGTAGCTCTTTTTCCTCAGTGCTTTGCAGATTGGGCATCGTGGCTTCCATTTTTTCACACGCAGTATTTTCTGAAAGAACCATGATGTCTTCTGATAAATCCTGCTCACTCTCTGACCTCACCTTATAAAACAGTTCAGCAAACAAATAATCAATGTATTTGGTTCCTAACTTCAGAAAACCAGAATCTACACACTTCTACAGATTTTTTAAGGCAACGCTCAAGGAATTAAGGCTGAACTCTTTAAGTTACCTTGGTTACAGTCTCTGCATCCAAAGCCCCTCTCAATGGTTTGGGCTGGAAGAAATCTTAAAGCCCATTCAGTTCCACCCCCTGCCATGGGCAGGGACACCTTCCACTACCCCAGCTTGCTCCAAGCTCTGTCCAATCTGGCCTTGGACACTGCCAGGGATCCAAGGGCAGTCACAGCTTCTTTGGGCACCCTGTGCCAGGGCCTCACCACCCTGACAGGGAGGAACTTCCTTCCTGACAAGCCTTCAGACAGAGCCTGGTTCTCATGACAGCAGAACTGCAGTTTCAGGGCTGACTGCATCACACAGAGGTCCCTGCACAGGTGATTCCTGACCTTCTGTCTTTCCCCTTCCACCTTTTCCAAAGACACCAAGAACTCTTTACAGCTGTTCTGACCTATCTTCTTTCCCATAAATCCAAATATTTCATCCATGCTCACGACTCCGGGTTTTAAGCCCTTATATACAGAACTGACAGAAACCATAAACCAAAATAAATGGAATTTCCTCCACAGCAACTCAGAGTTGAGCTGGGAGTGAAGATCAACTTCTGAGAACACAAAAGGTGTCAGGACAACCCCCAGTAACCATCACAAACCACGTGATACAAGCCCCTTCTTCAGCTACAAAGACAATGAAAGCTGAAATAACATACTTAAGAACAGCAGTATGAGACACATGTCAGAAGGAGAAACAGCAAGTTTAATTTCCAAGACCCATCAGATAGAAATGCAGTAGAAAGACTAAGACAAAATAATGATTTTCAATAACCCTTCCAATACTAACACATTTATATTAGAGAAAAAAATGTATCAGCAGATATTCACTGCATGAAAATAGAAGTTAAAGTTGGGGTCTCTTCATTTAGAAAACACCCCAGCAACATTTCCTGGAGCAATCAGTGGAAATGATGGGAATAATTAAGTAACCTAAGCCAGGTTTGGAACGTGGAACAACTTGAGGATGGGGTGAGGTGAACAAATACCAAAGTTGCCCTTACCTCCCCAAAGGTCTCACACAGTTTTGTCACTTCAGCATAAGCCTGGGGCAGGACACCGTTGTAGTCTGACCTGCAGCTGAAAGCATGGAGCAATTTTTTGGATTCCTGGAGCAAGATATGCACTGTTGAGGAGTCTAATGGTTTATCTGATGTTTAGACATTAATGTAAGAGGAAGAAAAAAATAAGTTAGGATTTAACAGTCTTGGCAGGAAAATTTAATACTCAAGTACCTAAATTAACAGAAGCCCATGAAAAGCCTAGGAAAATAGTTCAGAAGCATCAGGTACAACAGTCTCAGAGAAACAAGCATGAGATTGCTCACTCCTTAACCAAGTCTTCCAAATTTATCCTGGGATCTTGCATGAGGATCAACTGGCATACCTAAAACAATTCTGCAGAACAGCAATATCCCAAAGAGGCAGAACCAAGAAATCACAGAATATTCTGAGTGGGAAGAGACGCACCAGGATCATGGAGTCCAACCCCTGGCCCTGCAAAGATACCCCAACAATCCCACCCTGTGCATCCCTGGGAGCATTGTCCAAATGCTCCTGGAGCTCTGGCAGCCTTGAGGCTGTGCCCATTCCCTGGGGAGCCTGGGCAGTGCCCAGCACCCTCTGGGGGAGTTCACCAGTTCTGTCTGTCAAAATCAAATGTTCAAAGACATCCTTAAACAAATGGAAGGTTTATGGAGTTTTTTTTTTTGGTTGGCTTCTTTTTAAAACAAACCTCCCTGCCCTCACATACCACATTAAATATCCTTTGTTCCTCCATAATTTTTTAGCAAATGCAGGTCATTTGGTCAAATGTAACATGGGGGCAAAGGAGGGAAAAGGATTATTTGATTTTTAAAAATAATTCAGAGACTTTGGTGACTATTAATACACAGTCAGTTCTGTAACTCAAACCTGAACAGGAAGGCTTTTTACAAGCTTACAATTAACTTTCTCAGGGACTGTTACCTGCATAAAGGTGTTCAGAAAGACATTCAATGGTTGAAAGTAAACTCCTTGGCACCACATAACCAAAAACAGCCACCCAGTGTTTTTTATAACATTTCAGCAGGTTTGCTAAGGTCCATGGTGGCTTCAGATACAAGATCTGGAAGAGAGTATGTTATAAATTCAAAGGCTGATTTTCATTTAGATATATTCCTATGTGTTCCACAACTGCTCTGTTCTTCAAGAATGTGAAGATTTGTGACTGCTGAAGGAGAATTTCAGTGATTCCTCAGAACTAAGACCATGTCCAGATTTAAACAAATTTATCTATTAATAAAGATTTGATTCAGCAGCACCATGGGTTAAACAGTGATGCTCACTCAGAAGCAATACACAATCAGTCTCGTGATTTGTGGTTCCCCATTCCTCAAAAACTCTTAATACTTCTGATTTATCTCAAAACTGATCTAATGAGTTACTTGTGCACAAAAGCCAACAGTAAGAATAACAAAAAGAACAACAGTAAGCATGCCTTTGATTTTCCAGTACTGTTACAAAGTAAAAATAAACACTGTAACTATTTATACATGAAGTAAAACGTGTATTGAACAAAAATTGAGAATTCACTACTATCAAGTTAAACCAAGTGTTTGAAGAGATGTTAAAAGAAATTAACTAAGTGAACAGAGAAGTGATTAAAAGCTTAGCAGGTAATCAGAGCAACTTGGGAAACAACAGTCACCCCACGATTTTGGGGGCTTTTTAAAGCCAGAGGTTTATCTGCATTAAATTTTTAACAACCCCCCACCAGCTATAAAATGGAATCTAAAGTAAAGCATGGACGATCTGAAAGTGCCTTGTACATGGGTATTTATCTTCTGCAAACAGTACTTTTGCAAGCATGTTTAGAGGTTCTCATTAGTACCCTTGTCATTCTGTACCTGCACTGGAATCAGTTTAGCTGTGAACAGTTTTATCCACATCTGCTCTGGTGGGGAAGAAATGTCTGCAACAAATCCCCCGATATTATACAGAACACAACAGAATTATTTCTTGCAGGATGTATTTACAGTGCAGGGATTTACTTGACCAGAAAAGCTGAAATAGAATTTTAATGCCACTAATAAAAAGAATTCTGAAACTTCACACTGAGAAACCAGCACCTCTGTTCCTGTGTCATTAAAATACTGCACATGTTGCACACTAGTGGTCAAACAGGATAATCTTGCTATAAAATGAAGTATTAGAAGTGGGCACTGAGCTGTTCCCTGTCAGTGATATCAGGGACCTGGATGACTTGGGTTTGGCTTGGCACAGGTATTAATAGCAATAAAATACCAGTGACATTCAAACTTCTAAATAATCAAAATATCAAGCAAGATGATGTAAGAAACCACCTCCATCCACAGGTTTCCAAATGCAAGTTTCATTTCAGTCTCCAAAATACAAGACAAGGCTTCTCCCAAATTCCTTTCAAGGTCTGGAAGCACAACTGGGAACTGTCCAGTAAAACCAGCATCGCCTCTTGTCTTCCCGAATTCTGTATCTGTCAAACCAATGACACAAAAGGTATTTATTGAAACTGAGTTTATATCCAATTCATGCTGATGATACATGAAGAACTTGTCCCCATAAATAAAGACAGACTGCACTTTAGTTTATAAAGGAGATGCACTACATTTAATTAAGTTCCAAGTATTTCTAGTTATACCCATTTGTACTGTGCGTATTTTTAATTAAGAGCTACTAACCAAGAAGGTTAATTTCCCCAGAGTATTACTCATTAATGACCTTACTCCACATTTCTTTTTTCCTTAAACAACTTAGATCATATACAGCCAGCAGGGTTATCAGCAAGCACAAGAGGATCACTTCTGAGCTCTGCGAGCTGTACCCGTATCTTTGGAAAAATGAAAAAACTTCTTTCAGCCCCAAAAAGTTCAGGGCACCTTTTAAATTATTCTAAACACAGGAAATTAATGCAGTGGTTTTTTCCTATAAAATAAAAATACATTGCAATTGAATTTCTTAGAACTCTGAGACAGATGGCTTAATTAACATCTTGAACTTCCAGAAAACTTTTGAAAAAAATCTTCCTTGAACAAGAAACATTCCTAAGGACTCAAAGCATAGGAAAACTGAAGGTATAGTAGCAACTGTTCTTCCTCTACCCCACTAATTTTTACACATTCACAAACCAGCATATTCCACAGACTCACCCTGCTTTGACTGCTGCAGCTCCTCTGAGTTCTGGGGCCTGTTTGCACTCACATTCTGCAGAGCAGTGATCAGATCAGCTTTGCAGAATGCCTTGACCTCACTCACAATGGCTTTATTACACAAATTTTTATCATCCCTAGAAAAGAATAACTTGTTTTCAAAAAAGGAATAAAAGCAGCACACTGAAAAAAATCTGTATTTGGAGAATTTAATTTGCGAATTTCACTATATAGACAAAGTTCTTTCTCAAGCAATTAGAAGCAGTTCAAAAAATTAAACTGGAAAATTAAGTAAAAATGAGAAACATACTGAAAAGTGTTTCAGGGTCTAAGTTTAAGAAAACAATAGCTGCAATTACTACAGCAGTGATGCTTAGTTGCTATGATCTCAGAAAGCAAACCAGGCAATAATTCTAAGACATTACTATCTTATACGACGGTGACAGTTAATTCTCCTTGTTGAGACCCTTTTTTAACTATTCTGCTGGCCAAATCATTATCCCAAATCCCACTCTTAGGTTCTGCTCTAGCAGAACTAATTTAAAAATCCAAGACAAAGTTGCACCCCAGTACTTTCTAAAAATTCCCACTGCTTATCTTGGTAGAGGATAAAGAGATTTTTGGATGAAAAGTAGTTCTGAAGTCACCACCTGTTTTGATCAGTGAAACCAAAAATCACCACCACTACCCTATGAATACTGTGACTGAAACAGCATTTTCAGCAGCTACTGTGTCAACTTGCACAACCCAAATGGTGCCCACAGTTTTAACCCACTCACTGAACTGTGCAGGAACTGGTTCTAGCCAAAAGCAGGGCAAGTAGAGCCAAGGAGTATTAGTCCTTCAAGGTGGCTTCACCTGCTCATATCAAATTCAGAATCACTGCCCAGAGGTCAGCTGTTATCCTCACAAACAGAAACAGCAGCAAATCCATCCCCTGCTTCTCTCTTAAGGTTAACCCCTTGTTTGCTTCTGCTCATCTAGCTGAGAACAGGGGTAAAGTCTCTAACTGGATCTCAATCCTTAATTCACGTATTTTTTTTCTATTTTATAATTTCAGTAATATTTTTTATGAGAAACCAGAATAAAATCTGAGAAATCTATGCTTTAACAAGTTTTAAAATTGAATATTGAGTAAAGTGCATTCTATTTCAGGCCTCAAGCTCATGAAGGTGATTCCACCTCCAATTGTAGTGGTTTATTATATCCTTCTACTCTAGCTTTTAAGAGGGTGATTGCCCTTCCAAGAGCTTACTTCAGAAACTGCTCTTTCTTTCAGCCCTGATTTGAAAGAAGTATGGCAGGAGAGCTAAAGGCACCCAGGAACTCACGTGCAGAGTATGACAAGAGCTTGTGGGAAGAACTTCTGGTACTGCAGGCAGCACTGCAGGACACGGTCATCGTTGTTCTCATCGCTCAGCCCATCTGCAAAGGCAGGGCACACTGCTGAGGGATGGCACAACTCAGCCTCACAAACACCTCACTGCACTCATGGTGCTCTTTGTACATTTAACACTCCCCACACAAGGACACAAGTGTAAGGTGGAAGTGAGAAACAACTGGTAAAACAATAGACAGTGAAGACATTTGCATGCCACAGGCTTGGATACACACTGAAGGCTGCTGTAAGAAATTAGCTCATTTTAATTAGCAAACAGCAGAGTGAAGAAGTCTCCATTAAAATCAGACTTGTAAGGCTGCCACTAGGTGAAGTGCAAGGATGAAATGTGAATGTGAATCCAGCACAAATGGATTGCAAATGTATTTACACATTTTTTGAGAAGCCAGCTGCATGGATTGCCCCCACAGTTTGAAATCCTGATTCTTGAGACACTTGTAGATGAACTGTACTGCAGGGATAGCTTTGTCCCGAACATGCTGCAACATTTTCCCCTTCTTCAAGTTGTCCAGCTCTTGCAGGACGACCCAGGGAATTATTAATGCAAGTCTGTCAACTCCTGGAAGGAAAAAAACCACCACCAATAAAACAAAGGTTTTTGCAGGAGCAATATACTACAGAGAAATTTCAATTCAAGCATCATATTTATGCAAGTTCACACCTTTTTGCCAATAGTTTTCATAGTCCTTGCTTGAGAGAATCTAGCATTTGAAAAAGAGCTGAAAAAGCTGACTTCTCTCTTTCTAACCTAACCTCAATCTGGCACTACACTGATTACATAGAAACGTGACAATACTAGGCAAACAAAAGGGAGACACAATTTTATTCAGCAGAATACTTTGAAAATATTATGACACATATTTGCAGCAAATATCTTGGCACACACCTGCTGTAAGATGCTGCAGCAAGGTGAAACAGCAGCTGGAATACCAGGCTGCACACACCTGAGTGACCACAGCAGTCACTATGCCAAAATAAGCAGCAAAAAAAAGCAGCAAGGGCTTGTGTTCATTGCCAACCAGCATTCCTAAACCAGGAACAGGAAGTGTGGATACTGGACCATGGTTTTATTTGTAGGTAAGTATGGGCTGAACTTTAAAGCTTTTATATGAAATACAGGGTAAATCAGAAGTCTAATGACTGTTCTGTTGGTCCCCCCATGACAAATATTTACTTCAACCATTTTCTTTCTCATTCGCATGATGACAACAGAATTTTGAAAAAAATGCATTAATAACCATCTGCTTGTAATAAATAGGCCAGGAATCAGCAGTCTTCTCAACATAGTGGGTCTGGTGCAGGACCAGAAACTGGGATTTGCAATATTCTAACAAGGCATCTCAGTGTACATAAGACAACAGCATTCCTAACCTGAGAGAAGAAACACAGCCTGACACACTCCTGAAAATGACTCAGGCCCTAAGGAAAGGTATTTTCCAGGTGGCTGGAATAAGTATATTCCTTAGCTGAAAGCATCAAAGCACCCTAAGCATTCTGACAGATTCCAGATATGCCTACCAAGAACTGACACGCACGATGCTAATCCTGCAAACATTAAATAACCAACAGCTTTTCAGCATATTAGAGGCAGATATTAAAGCTGGGGTCTGCATTCCGAATTTCTGAGAAATTGCTCTGTTCCGCCACCTTTACCGGGACAGCAACAGAGCACTGACTGACTGCTCAACACTTTTAAATTGTTTTGTATTTCTAGAAAAACAAATCCTAAAAGGAGACTAAAAAACAGAGTTATCACTAGTAAGAGGTTAAATGCTTAAATTATGTTCTTAGAAAGGGTTAAGACTTATTTACTGCTAAGAATTCAAGCATATTCCTGGGAATATCTGCCATGATTCCCTGCAGGTACATGGGCTATAAGCACAGTAGGCTCTGCTTCCTCAGCTGAGGTTTCCCTAGGATGCAGTTTGGATTCACAGAACCAGGCTCTCAAGTGTGCCTTCTGCCTCTGCAGATTCTCCTTTTTAAGGAGCCCAGGGCTTGGTTTCCTTCAGGTAGCCTGGAACTCTTATAACATCTGTTTTTCTTACAGTGTCTTACTCATCAGAACATATTTACATACCTGGTATCTCCTCAGATTTCAGGGATCTCACAAACTCAAGGTGACTAATCATTATATTTGTGTCAATCACCACCAGGATGTTCAGACCAGAACTAAAAGCCCCTAGGGGAAAAGAAGAGAAAAAAGAGAAAACAGCAGAAATAAGCAGTTGTGTGCTCCCTACTCAGACCATCCATAACTGTAATTACTTGTTGCAACTAGAGAGCAAAGCAAATCCAATCATGACATACCAGCAGAAACATTTAAATCCTGTTCTGGAAGATCTATCTCCATGCTTGTAAGCTCTCCACAGGTCTGTACTACAGACAAGGCCATCCTCTTCTCCACACGAGCAATGTGCAAGTCTTCAACTATCTGCATCTACAGTGAGAAAACGTGCATGTTTGCAATCCATTGGAAGGAATCACTTCATAATGATTCCCCAAAATGATACTTTTGCATTAAAGCTGTTAAAATTGCCTCAAAACTATGTCTGAAAAAATTTAAGTCAGTACAGGAAATGTAAATCCATGAGAACTTCTGCATATGCTCAACTAAAGACAACCAAAATATGGCCTAGAAAGATTTATGACCTTTCTACATGGCATTCAAAAACTTTGCTGTATTTTATTCTACACAAACTGCAAGCTTCCTAACAGGCACTTCTTAAAAAATATGACTCTCTTCCAACTAAAAAGTTAGAGGATGGAAAATGAGATAGCTGGAGCATGTGAGCAACTATGAAGGCCCTTTTGTTGTACATGGTAACAGAAAGACACTCTGTATCTCAGAAAGTTCCCGATTAGCAGCACTTAGGCAAGTTTGCTTAGATTTTTTAAATAAATGCTCCATATTTGAGTGTAGATCATGAGTCAACAATGCCAAATACTAGAAAAGGTCATGGAATTGTCCAGTTACACCACCTCGATGCCCTTGGTCTTTAAGACAACAAAGAAGTGTTAAATGGAAGTATTACCAACCTCTTGGTCTGTTTCTGCGTTCTGACTGTCTTGAAGGGGTGGAAAGTCTTCAGAATTCTGTAGGGAGAATTAAAAACACCATAAACCCAGACCCTACCAATATCACAAAATATCAAGGAGTACTGAGGTACAAGGGATACCCATGCCACGACTTTTGGAGTACAGCCCTACAGTGTTAAACAAGTCCCTCACTCACCTTTGGGACAGGAACAGGCTTTCTGACTTCACCTCCCTGGTAGGAGTCAGATGTGCATGGGACCTCAGCATTCTAGAAACAAGCAGAACAGAAGAACAACACATCTCTTAGAAGGCTTTTTAGAGAACACTGGGTATTCCCAAGTGAATAGGGAACATAAACTACAGTTATTAGCATCTATACTATCATTTTAATAGGGCTTAGATGCATGGCTTTCTTTCAAATAAATACGTAACAGTGGATTAGACAGCAAATTCCATCTGAACATTAAGCCCCCCACTTTGTTCTACATTGAAGGTGCTTGACCAGGCTGCCCAGAAAGGTTATGGAGTCTCTATCCTTTGTCCTGGGCAACCAGCTCTGGCTGACCCTGCTTGAGCAAGGGGGCTGGACTGGATGGCCTCCAGAGGTGCCTTCCAACCTCAAGGACTCCCCAGCTTTGCTAAGGGGAGTCCCTTAGCATACACACAAAATGCTCACACTACTGTAACACAAACTGGAATCTCCAAAGATGCTGGGCATTTACACCAGAACAACAGCAAAAAAAAACCCTGCTCAAGATCCAGCTTGTGTTTGGCTCTGCACCTCAACCTGAGCTTAGAAACAAACCTGACACAGATAAATGGGAAGTTCTGCAGCACACACACCAATTTAGTCCCATATCCACCCCAAGCTTTCCTGGCACCACTCCGCTAGCAATGCTCTGTCTGGCAGCAAGTTTCCATTGGTTCAGTTAATTCATTCAAAAAATGAAGTAACTGTATCAGCTCAAAACAAAAAACTAGCTGATTTATACCTAAACTGAAGTATTCCACACCCCCAGCAGCAAAGCCATGGAAGCATCTGTGCAGACACAGTCCCAACATACAAGACCTTTACTCTTCTGGTCTGTTTAACATTTAGCTGAGGATCATGGAAACAACGTTTACATTGGGATCAGAAAAATCCACCTAGTTAGCTATGAAACCTGGCTGGATTCTGTAAGAAGACAGTCTGCTCATATATATCTGTCTGCCATTAAGAAACCATCCTGAAACATCTACATAATACAAAGAACAGGGCTCTCATTACCTGCTTAAAACACAATGCTGGGGCTTCCAAGTCTCCTCCTTTAGTTCCTGAGCGCTCAGGAGCTTTAGGAGAATCTGTGCCATGTTTTTTGCGCTTCCGAGAGTCCCATCGTGGCAGAGTTTCAGATGAGGAGTGTGACGATCTGTGTTTACTCATGTACCTCTTCTTCACAGCAAAGTCCTTATATTCTTCTTCCTCCTCTTCTTCCCAGAAGCTAGATAATGCACTTGGCTCCTTATTTGCAGACCTATCACCATGCCCAGTCCTTGCAGAGCTGTCAGGTGGCTTTTTGGGAATTCTGACATCTTCACTATGCTTTTTTGAGCCCTCTGCCTTTTTATGCGGTACCTCGTGCACAGAAGACTTAAACTTTTCTATCATAGTTTGTTCTGCTTTTAGCTTGAGTTTACAGAGTTCAGCTTTCTCTCTCTTTTTCTTCAGTGCCTTGTCCCTCTGAAGTTCAAAGCTGTACCAGAGCCTTTTTCCTTCTATTCCATCAAAGTGACTTCTTTCCTTGCTGGCAGTCACTGTATCAGGAGTGCGGGTGGTTTTGCCATGTTTGATTTCTTTGGCTTTAAACTGGATCACTATTTTCTTCTGCTTTTCAGTTTGAATTGAAGAACTATCCGAGGTTTTGCTTCTCTTTGGAGATTTTTCCTGGGATCTTCCATGTTCATTGTGAAAAGCACGAGACCTTTGGTGTCGCTTCTTCTCTTGCCCATCTTTCTCTGGTTTGGATCTACAGAAACATTATGAAGAAAGTAATGTTATTTGGTTCAGTTAATGGAAAAGAGCAACAAAAAAGGCACCTGCATTTGACTGAGACAGAGCTAAGCATTTGTGAGCACTGTAGTCTTAAATATGAACTTGAAGCAACAGTTGTCCTTCAAAATAGTTTGATATGGCACTTTTTGGATTTACCTTTCCCCACTTACAGCCATTTTAGCTTCAAGAAAATGGAGAAAAAGCTTTTTCTGCATTCACTGTTGGTTTGAGAGACACCTTACACAGTCGAGCTTCTTCTTATCACACAGGTAAGTTTTAATAGCAGTTCAGTGATAAAGGAGGTATGTCACCTAAAAGGTCAGCTTGGTCACACAGTGCCAAAACACACACAGCTTTCAAACTGTTCATCCTGCACTAACTGGGGAACTTGGAAAAGGAACAACGGAGGGGAATACAGTAACATTCCATGGAAATCATGAATTATATGAAAAATTATTAGGAAACTTTCCTATAAGAGCAGAGAAAATGCTCAGTAATTATATTTACTGTACACTAGGTTTAAAATATCCAAAGAAAGACTGGTTAAAACACCATATTTTATTTGGTGAACAGGTTGAAAAAATCTTCAGTTCAGCATTAAGTGGTCTGTGATTGTTACAGTTTTAAGTAGTTCTATTTAATGACAGATTGAGAATTTACCTCTGAAGTTCTGTTTCTCCTTTCACAGTGTGCTTGTAAGATCTTGTGTCTTCAGAGTTCTGAAAGAAAAAAAAATTCAGGGGCTTACAGAGGAAACTGCAGTCAAAAAAAACCTTCATAACATCAAAACTGGGTGGTTTGGCTGCTTAGAGAAACACTGTCAAAGGGTGCCAAGGATGTGCATGCAAGAATAAGGGTGCAAATGGTTTAGCAGCACTTAATGATTTAATCATGGAACACTAATGTTTACAATGTGATTCAATAGGGTCCACTACAACAGTGACAACTACACATCTAAACAGCATTCCTACCATGATCAATTCACAGGCACTCAGGTAAAACCATGTGTCCCACATGTAGTTTTTATACACCTCTGGGATATACAACTCAGTTCCCAAAACCCCAGCAGGGTGTAGGAAGTTACAACAGTGAACAGTAACATATGGATTATTTTGGATAAGGAAGCTCCAGACGGTTCATCCCTTCACAAATAATTCACTCCTTCAATAACTGGGGCCTGCTGACTCAGTGAGGCCATTAGGTCACCACTGCAGCAATTTCTCCTACCTAGGGAGGCCTTAGCTGGTTTACTTCCACACTAGAGAGCACTTAATGCAAAATCAAAGGCTTGCAGAAACCAGGGGAGTCCTAAATTAAGGCAGTTCTGAGAACTGGTTGGTTCTGGAGCTGCAGGACCAACACCAGCAATGCAACAGAAAAAGCAGAATGACAGACAATTCCAAAGGCTCCCCCCAGGGCCACATGCACCCTCCTGCTGTCCCCACCAGCTGGAAAGAAGTGAAGGAACTCCCTTGGGGTAGGTGGAGCTCATGATGCTGTTGGGACAACTTCTGGTGATAACAAACCCACTTCCAGCTGCTCAGTTATTAATTTCTCTCTTCAAGGCCTATTTGCCAACAACCATGAGTTTTCATGATATTTTTAATATTTCTTTTCAACTTACCTCCTCCTTTTCTCAAAAGTTTTCACTTAATTTAATCATCATAAGCAAATTTTCTTACTGCTCCTCTCCTCCCAGCACTATCAGTTTGGGGAATAAGGCACCTCCCACCCATGCTGGGATCACACTGCAAGATCCTTGCTTATATCTCCAGATTTCCTTGGTTTTTTGCTGTTAAAGCTTTATTCTTCAAACTGGTGAGGATTAGCAATGGCAATATGCTACAGTATGAGATATTAAGCCAAGTGTTTACCCTCTGTATTACAGAAGTAAAAAAACCCCAAAACAATAAATCACCTTAGGATAAGTTAATTTTAAAGCGCAAATTGAGTAATAGCAAGGAATTCAGGGGAAGAAACAATAGTTACAAACATCTGACTTCGAACAACATTTTCTCTATGATCAGAAGTATAATGAAGTTTATAAGGTCATAATCATGTTCATTTATTAACACTTGCAAAAAATTTTTGAGAAGACAGGTAAAAGCTCTCTTGCTTTATACAGATTCCTTGCAAAATCCAATGGGAAAAAAATCTAGCAAATTTAAGTGTGGATATATTAAATTACTGATTTATCAACTATGTATTGCACTTCTGAAAGTAAATAACTTGTCACAAGTGGACATAAAAAATAAAAAAATAATAGGAAGCTACACACAAGTATGACCAGAAAGATGACAACTCCTGCAGGACCTGCATTTTACAAGTGATTCAGTGAAAGCTGACTCACTAGATACAAGTATGTGCTAGAACATGCTGAGAATTTTGGTCATTAATTTATGTCTCAGTGGCTAGAAGGAAATATTTGAGAGTCGCTCACCAAAATGCTGTGAAGTACAACTTGTGGTTAATCAGAAAATCAGAATGTATGTTCCAAGGTACAGAACAGTCCAAGAAAACAGCAGCGGTTTTAGTACCACTATTAAACCCAACTTTCCTCAAACAGAAAGATGCACTAAAATAAAAAAGTCCCTTATTTTCTGATACACACACTACTCACAGCCTCTGAAGAAAAACACATTTATCTGCCCAACTCAACCATCCTGCTGTTCTTTATGACCCTGTCTTTAAATTGGATTCATCTTTCTACCACAAACAAGGCTGCTGAACAATTCATGTTCTCTCGAAAGTAGGAGTTTGAATTAAGGTAATAAAAGTAATATTTCTGCTCCTACTCTGTCATCCTGGCCATCCAAAGAGACTTCTTTTCCAGATAGTTTCTTCAGCTTCTTTTTAGACATCTTCAAATCCTATGGAAAAAAAGCAGGTTGTCTTTATTACTTGTGTCAAGTTTTTAGGTCCAGATGAGATAAAAATAAGGTTTAACTGCATAGAGAAAAATACTTTAATAGTGTTCTTTTGTTTTCTCATTACAGAGCCACAGCAGATCTCAACAGGGTTAATTATTCACATCTGAGGGAACGCTAGAGCAGAAAGGGCAGCGACTACACCTCCCCAGAGACACCTATTTTGTACCAGCAAACAAACAGAAACTAGCATCCTTTAACACTGAGCCGTATAACCAAGTTTAAAACCATCGGACATCGGAAGGGGCTGCCCAGGGAGGTGGAGTCCCCATCCCTGGAGGTGTCCAAGGAACGACTGGACGTGGCACTCAGTGCTCTGGGATGGTGACACGGTGGGGATGGGGCACAGCTTGGACTCGCTGGGCTCGGAGGGCTGTTCCAAGCCAGCTAAAGCTGTGACTCTGTAAGGCAGTCCTGACTGTGTGACAGTCGCCTTCGGCCCCTCCCGAGGATGGAGGAATTACAGTGACATCCCGCAGCAGCCCCGCCACCCTCCACACGAACAGCGCACACCACGAGGAAGTTCAGGGGAGCTGTGGAAAGCTTCACCCGGGGCTCCCAGCGAGCCGACTGCCAGACCCCGGGCCCGAGCAGGGGAGCCCGGGGCCGGCTCCGCCCTGAGGCGCGGGCAGCACCGGGCTCTGAGGGAGCCTCTCCACGGGAGGCTGAGGGGCGGCTGCCTCCTGCCTCACTCGCTCCGACGGGAGAGCCCGGGGCCCTGCCAACACAGCTTCCATTCCCTTCCATCCCCTTCCCCCCCGCCTCACCCCGCTNAAGCGGCAGGAGCAGCAGCAGGAGGAGGAAGAGGAGGAGGGAAACCACAATGGCCGTGAAGGCGGCGGCGAGCCGGCGGCGCTGAGTGAGAGCGGGCGGGGAGCAGGCGGGCGGGGAGCCGGGCCCTCCGTGCCGGGGCTGGGGACGGGCGGGCGGGCGCCATGCGGAGCCCGGGCGGGTTTGAATTTACACCCCGGGCGGATTTGAATTTACACCCTGGAGCCGCTTCCCGTCTCCGTCCGCCCGGGAGCCTTGGGAGGCGCAGGATCCCGGTTCTCCCGTTTTCCCAGCGCGGTGCGGGGCCGCACGTGTTCCCGCCGGCCTCGCTACGCTTGAACCCGCGCTCCTGTCGCTTCTTTCTTTCCCAAACCTAACGATACTTTGTCTTCAGTGATTATTTGTTCCATGGGGTCCCGTGGGGAGCCCGAAGTTCGGCGTGGGCCGCGCGGGCTCAGCCGCGCATCTTTCCTCGCAGTTTTTTAAACCAAAACGTGTTTGCACCGTGTGCTCAAAGCCGAGTCTGCTGGAGCAGGGAAGTTGGACCGCCGTGGTCCTTCCGACCTGACCCGCTCTGGGATTCTGTAAACTGATTTTGCTGGACTTCAGCTCCCCAAGTGAGCCCTTGTTGCCAGCCCTTTGCTGCTGCAGCCTTACGGTTCGACAGAGCCGACTCTTCTAATTATTTATTTTTCTTGTGTAGGTATACTTTAGGCTCTCTAAAGCGTTATTCTGTTTGTGCGTAATCAGTGGTTTCTGGTGGGCATTTAAAAAATCCTGAGGTCTTGGTTCGGTAGCAGCCTGCTTTTCTTCATCGTTCAGTGTGAAAGTTTCTCTCTCTCCTTGTACATTTATTTACATATTAACTAGATTTTTAACATATATGCATACATTATCCTTTTCAACCATTTTAACCTCTCCACGTGCTCTGAAGGTGCAGACTGTCCAACTTTGCTGTTTATTTGTCATTGCTGTGCTCTCACTATACATTTTTTATAACTGTTTCCACTTTTCCTGCAACTAATCAATAGCTGTTAGAGATTTCTTACCAAACATACTTTTACTTAATCGTTTTCTTTCTATATTTATATTAATAAAGCATGTAGAAACTATCACCAGGAATCCTGCAATTTTTTAATGGAGCAGTAGGCTCCATGCAAATCTTTCTTAGGTGAGTTGTCAGTTTAAAACAGGTCTGTGAGGAACACAGCAACAATCTTTGCATAGCCATGCACCTCCTGATAGATTTAAAGGTAGGTAGAATAATTTTACTCTGTGCTTCTGCTTCTTCAGTTTCTTGAGCCCCTATCTTGAGGTATTCCTTCAATTTTCTATTAGTTTTCATAATAAGAGATATTTGTACCCAACAATGTTTAAGAGAAAACAAACAAAAGTAGCCTAGAGGAATCTGAAGAACTGCTGTAACATCCTTCCAGTCTGTCTTAAGTTGTGGTCAGGAATAGGTGGATCGAGAAGACTGGCGAAATCAGAGAATCATGGAATGATTTGAGTGGGAAGAGACCTTAAAGCCCATCTTCCACTATCCCAGGTTGCTCCCTGCTGCATCCAGAGAGCAACCATACATTCCTGCATCCTCTGGAAATAACTTCCAACACAAACCAGTTTGTAGGTCCGTTGAGGTCTCCATGAGGTGCATCCCAGTTTCTGTGTTGAGATGGGCAGCACGTGGTTGCCTTTTGTGCTCTGTCTGCTCATCCTGTCTGTCCCATCCAGGCTGAAAAGCCTTGGCCTGCTCTGTTGCTTCTTGGTAGTTGCAAAGTGATGCCAGACCTTTATTTCTTGTTACCCGTGGTTGAAACTTCACTAGTCCCACCTGTCCCCTGGAATCTTGCTGGGAGGAGGACAATATTTATAGATTTACATGGCTTTCTGAATCCTTTCCTAGTGCTTCCTTATGTCACTTGGAGAGGGGTCCACAGGACCACACATTCTGGGGATTTCTACCTCTTGCTTCAGTTATTTTCCCCGGATTTGACTATTCTCATCATTTTATTGCCTCATCTCTCAGCCTCTTTAAGTGCTTGAAATATTTCAAACATTTCACCAGGCCCATCATGTACTGCCCCAGGAAGTAATTCATTTGCAAATGCTGATGGCGCAAGCACTTACCCTCATCACTGCCTCTGCTGATAGCAAATTCCTCCCTTTGTCTCTTCTTTCATAGTGTTTGAATATGAACTAAACTGTTCTAAACTGTTATCAAACTTTTTTAGCTGACAGTAAATTGTCAGGAGAATTTGGAGCTCCTCCTTGCCTTCATTGTCTTGCTTCAGTGCATCCTGCCAGAAAATAATGTGTAAATGTTATTTTGTTCACCTTAAACATCTGATGCTGATGTGTGAATAGTCATTTCAGCTATCCGATATTCCACAGTGGTTTCCAAGGATAATTGAAGTGAAACTTCGTCTCATACTATTCTCCTACATCATTTTTTTTCCTCCTTCATGCTTGTAGTCAGCACCAGATTATTGGAAACAAATGAACATGTTTGTGTAGTTCAGTTACATCAATGACACTTTTACTGGGTTTTTGTTTGGTTTTAAGATGGTTTGATGGTCTCTGAAAAAATGAAAAGCAACAACATTGATGTGAAAATTCCCAAGTCAGAATTGGAAGCTGAAGAAAAAGGAGCAGAGGAAGAACGCCCAAGGGAATCTGATAGCAACATTTTGGATGTATCATCTGATTACCCAAGAGGTTTGCTAATAAACTCTTAATATTTATGTCATGTGCTGGAAGAAAGGTAGAAATACTGGGTGAAAAGGGAAGGGTAAAGGGAATGTGTGAAATCTCATTTTAAAACTCACCTCTGTATCTTGACCATGTGGATCAGTTGCTTTGTCTGGCATAAGAAAACCTGAGGATTTATTCTTGTAAAAACATTGTGAACTTAAAGTTGCTACAGAATCTGTGTTACAGTGGACTGGGATGTTCTGTGTGCTGGAATAACTAAAGCAGATTTCAACCTAATTTTCTTGGTATTAGCAAA
This sequence comes from Buphagus erythrorhynchus, assembly GCA_013400855.1. NCBI lineage: Eukaryota > Metazoa > Chordata > Aves > Passeriformes > Sturnidae > Buphagus > Buphagus erythrorhynchus. The sequence continues at coordinate 31,063 of VZTT01001050.1, forward strand.
TTCTGACCAGTAAGTTGAAAAATCAGGTGGTAGATTTAAAGGTTAAACGGTTTACTAAGGGAAAGAAAAAAATGGTAGAATTTAATGTATCCTGGCTCCACAGTGAATAATTGTTCTTAAATTTGGTCCACTTATAGTTGATATTTAGTTTTGCCAGTCAGTTCATCTGATGTTTTTGTACTGCTTTTGTGCATGATTTGCATTCACTAACAGTGCTGAGCAGTAAAACCAGGTGTAAAGGGAATGTGACTTGATCTTTTCAGCTGGTTTTTTTCAAATGAGGGTCTTTCTATCTTAGGAAGTTTGTGTGTCAGTATTAAAAGGAAGTAGGAATATATGAAAATATATGGATCTTACTAAACAGCTATTCTGGGGATAATTTTTGCAGTCATTCCAGCTGCCATGGAAGTAAAAGGACAAAAACAAGTATTGCAATTGCTACTACAGTCATTCTCTAACAGTGCTAGATTTGAAATGTTGCATAGAAAAGTAGCAGTAAACTAAAAGCAATTTTTAAACTAAGAATATTTAACTTCTAAATATTTTTGGGTTTTTTTTTTTAGACAAACATATTTCAATTCAGAGACACCTTGCTGATCTAGAGAAACTGGCTGACTTGAGAGAAGGTGAGTTTTCCACAGCAGCGTCCTAGAACACAGATCTTTGTGTTATAGGTATTTACATTTTCCTTTAGATTTTATCTTTAACACACTACATATATTTATGATAATTGAAGATGAGGGGTTTTGTAAAAAGGAGCTTTAAGATTTCTTCTCTTGTTCTGCTAAATTCTGCCTGAGTGATTGTTTGACATTCAGCTAGTTTTTATTTAGATTAGTACTTCAAGGGCTTCAACACCTTTGTTACACAGCTTTACATTTGATTTGTGTTTCATATACAGGATTGCCTATAATTATTTTATATTTTTCAAAATTATTTTATATAGGGTATGTTGCCTTTTTTGCAGCTTAAATAGATATCAGCTGCTTGTTTTGCCCAAAAGATCCAGGAGTTGAAACATCAAAGTCTTGTTCTAACCTCTTGATTTGTTGGGGTTTTGGGTTTGGTGTTTTTTTTAAACATTTCAAATCTTTGCATGTCATCTGTAAGGTTCTGTTGTTCTCAGTACCTCTCAAAATTTTCATTAGCCTCATCTTGCTGGCGTGAAAAATACTAGAAACCAAAACCCAAAGGTAGTAGACATTAATGAATTTTAAAGTTACAGTGATTTTGGTCTATATTCTATGGAGCAGAAAGAGGCAACCCATAAATGTGAAGTTTGTGCATGAAATAGGATGTTCCCTGAGGATGTAATTTCTAACTCGTGTTGATTTTGCCTTCAGCCTTTTTTCTCCTGGCCTGCATCTCAGCTCACACAAGTGATAACTGCATTCATGTTTCTCAAAGTTTTTAATTGTATTTTCAGATGAAAAGAAGCCTTGTCCATTGTGTCCTGAGGAGAAATTCAAAGCATGCTATAGCCACAAACTCCATCGCCACTTGCAGAATTTACACTGGAAGGTTTCTGTTGAATTTGAAGGTAATGACATAGTAAATACTAGAAGAAATTGTGGATATGTTCTGTGTTTCATCTTTCAAAATTCCTCTTGACTTAAGCATTTTGTTACCAGCTCTGAATTAGAACCATGTTTTGACAGAATGAATTTTGAGGTGGGATGTAACATGTAAATGTGGAATAACTCTATTCTTCTCCAGCCAAAATGGTTACAATTGTGCATTTTCTCTTTAGAAAAACACCAATAACTGCTTGGCAGTTGAAAATTACCATAAAATTTAAAAGATGTGTATAATGAAACACACTTCAATGAAAGTTTTAGTTATATATTAATAATAATCAGACACACACTGGTGGTCAGTTTTGGTGGATCATAAAGATTCCATGGGTTCCGATAAACACTTGAAATCTTTATGTAGTTTCACTATTTAGTAGCTTTAATTGTTTTTTAATAAACTCTGTGATCTCCTTGTAAGATGCATTAAAATCCCTGCAAGAAGTTTAGGAAGAAAAATAAAGTGAGCAGTGTGTGTTTTTTAAAAATCTAGGTGTGTGGGTTTGTGGGAAAAATGGGCAAGATAAAGTTGAACTATAAATGTTCCAACTGGAGTATGAGGTATCTCATTTAGGTTTTCTTTAACTGGAACATATGTTTATAGGAGTCTTCACACAAGTCTTTTAGCCAGGTAACAATGGTTTTCTGAAAGACTCACAGGTACTTTTGAACTGGAGACTTGCTGTAGCTTTGTAAGATACTCAGAGACTTATTTTAATAAATTTTAAATGCTTTGCATTTTAAAGTTTAAAATGTATAATTAGCTGATAAATTTCCCTGTGCAAAGAATGAATGTACCAGATAATTGGTGATGTTCTCTTGTTGCTGTTTTGTGAAATCTGAAGCAAGAGCATGTGGTGCAGGCCACAGACATGCTGTTCATTTACTGTTCTGGGATGGCATTTGTTTTCCAGGGTACAGAATGTGCATCTGTCACTTATCCTGTCGGCCAGTGAAACCCAACCTTGTTGGAGACCAGGTAAAAATGTTGAATCACAGAAATTCTTGTTACTGTACAAAGTGGGGGAAGGGGGTGACTGAGGGGAACTTTTGAGATCTGTTTAGTCGCCAAGCACATCTTGCTCCTCTGTATGTGGTGCCAAAGGCTTGTTGGTGCAGGATGTGTGATAGAACCCTTGGGTAACTGCATGTGGTTGTACACCTCTCCTTGTGGGGGGCAGCTGCCTGGATCAGCTCTGGCTGTAGATTCCAGATATTTTGAGTGGTCTAGAGGTAACAGACAGATGACTTCCCGTATGCCTGTGTTCAGTTCTACTTCAACCATATTTTATGTATTCTGAAACTACATAAAGGACTCTATTTCACAGACATTGTCCAAGATGGGAGCTCATTACCACTGTATCATCTGCTCAGCGACTATAGCACGAAGAACTGACATGATAGGTCACATTAATCGTCATGTGAATAAAGGAGAGACTGAGTCAAGGTTTATCACAGGTGAGCTCTGACTGATATGAAACATTCAGTCTTTTCCTGTCATATACTATGTGCAGTAACTGTGATAAAGGGTGGCTGACACAGGAAAAATACACTAACAGAGTTAGCCTTTCTAATTAAAAATCAGCCCTTAATATTTCAGAACCTTTGCTTCATCAGAAGTGTAGCAGAGTTGTGATTTAGTCTTGCATTGACCAGTTCCTGTGTTCTTACTGAGGTAACTAGTACTCCCCTCACCCTTAATGTTGTAAGTACCAGCTTGTGTGTCTCTAAAAGAGGGACATGGCATCCATAGAAAAAAAAGTCTGGAGTAAATCTTTCTGCAAATCCTTTGCTTTTTATCCAGACTGCACCAGCCTGTGTTCCCAAAACAAGGTGATGTTTATTCAGTCCCAGAGAGTCGTGATAGAGGTGTCAGTAGTTCTTCAGTAAATTACAATCCTAGCTGACTTTGTCCAGAATGAGACTTTGGTTTCTAAACTTGCATAAACTAAAATGTAAAATGTAAAAACATTTTAAATAATTGGAATGTGAGTAGTTTTATGCCTGGGCATCAGTCTGCATGTCTCAAAAGTGATAGTAGTATCATATTCCATATCTTTATAGATTTTTATGCTGTGAAATACATTGATCACTATGTGCTTCCATTGAGAGCTGTGAGTAAAGAATGGCCCATTTAGCATATTTTACCAAAACGCATGAGGTGGTTTTTCCTCACAGGAGGAGGAGAAATTCTGAGGTTTTGTGATCTGTAGGCACTTGGCAGCTCGTGGGGGCCCTGAAGGTGGAGCAGATACACCATGTGTGTGTTTGGAAGGTCTGGGAGAGGCAGGGTGAGCCCTGGAAGGTATCCAGTTGATAGAAATTTTTCCTGGTTGTTCCTAGGTACATTTTAGACTGGGAATTAATTGCTCAGAGGAATGGTGGCCTGTGTTTACAGCTGTCAGATCTGAAAGCTTGTTTTGCCACAGACTGTTTACACAGAACTCTGGTGCTGGAATTGTCCATGTGCTTGTGCTGTTTATGCACATTTCGTGGGGCTGTTTAGTAACTTTTAGATCAAGGATTTTCAGGGATTTTTGCAGTTCATTGAGATACATTCAGGACTATGTTAACAGGCTTTTAATTAATTAGCAATGTATTGTGTTTAAACATGCAAAACAAATGTGCTAAGCCTCAGGTTCAGGGGCTGGCTTTCTTAAACTGGAGTGAATACATAAGAGCCCAACTGAGGAACAAATCTGATGTTTAATGAGAAAAAATTGTGGTAGAGCATGATCCTTATTTGCTGCTTTTGAGATTAGAAGATAGATTGTTGCCTGCTTTTCCCCTCATCCTTGTAAACTGATCCATGTGCTGGTTGGATTGCAGCATAACCTAGACTTCTTGCTTTATGGGAGCAGTTTTTTTGTGTTAATATGAATTTCAGTTCTCACTGAGTCTTTCCTTCTGCCTCAATTACTTGTTCCAGTTCGTGCTCCCAAGTCGTCTTACGAAGTGGTGAAGGAGTCAGCCACAGATGTCCAGGTTCTTCCCAATCACTCCACGCCTCAGAAAACAGATTCCTATTTTAATCCTAAAATGAAACTCAACAGGTGAGAGAGCAGGGAGTAGGAGGATGCATCAGAGGGGTGGGGAGTTTGTAGTGAAAAATGTGTTTTGAAAAGCAACCCTGCAAAACTTCTGTTCAGAGGGCAGGAGAAAGGAGTTTCTCATCAGAAAACTCACTGGCAAATAGTATTTATACCCAAGAACACTATATGTGAAATAGTGTCATTTCTGAAGTAATTAAGTATTTTCCTGTAATTATTAGATCTTACCTTAAGAATACTCAGCTGTAGAATTCAACTTTTCAACATAGCTGAGGTTTTTGATTTACAGTTCTTCCCTGTAAAAGGTGGAGTTTAGTTTAAATATTCCATTATTCCACTAAGTAATAGGTTAATGGGAAATAAATAAAGAAAAGGAAGTAAAAATGTTCTCTCAGCTTACAGACTATGGCCATTTTTTATCTTCCAGGCAGTTGATATTCTGTGCACTGGCCGTGCTTGCTGGGGAGCGCAAACCCATTGAATGTTTGGATGCTTTTGGTGCCACTGGTAAAGTCCATTTCTTTAGTATTTTGGTTAATATCCAGTAGGAGGAAGCGGCAGAAATTCATAACTGACATCATATACTCAAAAATAATGTGAGGTACACAATAATTTTCTTAGGTAGGGAGTCATGAGTTCCCATACAAAAAGACAGCTGTCAAAAGCTGTATTAAGGCTTTTAAAAAGACTGTAAATAATACTAAAGTTCAGTGATCTTCTTAAAAACCATTGTCTTAATGTCCTTAAATTCTGTTTTTCCTCAGGTATCATGGGATTGCAGTGGGCAAAGCACCTCAGAAGTTCTGTGAAAGTTACAATTAATGATTGTAATGAAAATTCTGTGACAATGATTAAGGAAAATTGTCATTTAAACAAAATGAAGGTGAAACTGAACATTAAGGAAGAAGACAGTGATGAAACTGTGGGAAATGGAGAAGAAAATAGTGACACCATTGAAGTGACAAAAATGGATGCCAATGTTGTCATGCATTTGAGATCATTTGATTTTATGTAAGTACTGAATGTTTCTGTCGATTTTATGGTTTGGTAGTGACACTCCCCACTTCCCAGAATATGATTATTTGGAGAAGTTGGAATGATAAAAGAATCAACCAACAGTCACTTGAAATGTAATTTTGTTATATAAACAGTGTGGGGACAGAACTTTAATCTTAAATGTTCTAGAAAATGCTGGAAAAATATTAGTCTTCCTGACATTCAGAATGGATTATAAATATATGTGAAAATTTTAACCCAGGCCGGGTTATTTTTACAACTTCATTGTCTGTTTGCTGAAGGGAAATACCAAATCAGTTTTGGGGTTTTTCTTAAACTTTTTAGTCTAAAATGCTATTTGTTGCATCTCTTTTGTTTTTATCCATTTTGCAGCATATTAGCTCTGAATTAAAGCAGGCTGATTCTTTCAGGTTGGGTATATAGATGCATACATTCAAATCCTATACAGATATCAGAATAAGTGATGGGATTTTTTTGTGTTATTAATGACTAACTTCCAGATCTAAGCAGTGCTGAAAGTTTTAGTCCTGTTCCTTCTTTCTGTTTTAAATGTGATCATAATTGAAGGTTATAAAACAGTGTTTTCCTCAGTGTAAAGCTAGACTCTGGAGCATTTACAGACACTCAGTGGTACATCCTTTCTTTTCAGCCATTTGGACCCCTTTGGAACTTCTGTGAATTACCTGGACTCTGCCTTTAGAAACGTGAGAAACCTTGGGATTGTGTCATTGACATCCACAGACATCAGCTCCCTCTATGCCAAGGCTCAGCACGTGACCCAGCGTCACTATGGCTGCAATATTGTCAGAACAGAGTACTACAAGGAGCTGGCAGCCAGGACTGTGATTGCTGCTGTCACAAGGTACTGCTAAACCATTTCCAATTAGGCTAAAAAATGACTAGATAATTATTAGAAATAATTACTGACTGGGCAAGGTGAAAATGCATCAGTAGGGTAGGGGGGTGTGATGGTAACGTGAAAAAAAAATTACCCAGACTTGCAAACTCTATCTCTCTATTTTTGCCATTTTAGAGCTCCATAGGACTTCCTAAATTCAAAATAAACTGCATTAATGGCTTCTAGCTAAGCATTTAGTTAACTTGCTTCAGTGGAACCTGATGTTCACTGCAAATCCTCATACTTGAGGTTCAAAAGATGGATGTGATTACTGACTTGTGAAATCAATTCTTTGCATATAGATACTCTCAGTAAACTCAGTCTGTTAAATAAATGAAGACCTAAAACCTAATTGGAGAAAAAAGGTACAGGCAAGAGGATGGGACAACTGCTTGGGAAAGATGAGGAGGAAGTGAAATCACCAGAGGTTTTGAGAATGCCAGAGCACAAGTGCTGACCTGAACATGTTTAGATTTCCCTTTCC
>VZTT01001051.1:19410-36878 GCA_013400855.1 Buphagus erythrorhynchus
AATTCTTTAAGTTCTGAACTCACAGGAATAATTTCAATAACTTATTTTATCTCTATTTTTAAGAGCTTAATTCTGTGCTGTTACAGGCTCACTGCTAAGATGATAAGGCTTATAGAAGTGATGCAGAAAAAAGCAGAATAATGAATAAATATCTGTGGGGTTTTGTGTTTGTGGTTTCTTTGGTGTTTTCCTAAAATTACATGGCTTGATTATGAGAAACTGATTAACTTTCTATCCTATTAATGACTAAAAGCATGTTGAATGTTAATTTCAGAAGAAATTAGCAATATCTGGCAAAATTTTAGGAAACCTAAATAAATGTCTTACTAGAACCTTATGGAGTTTTCTGAGTTGGTCTATGCCTGTTAATTTAAACTGTAAATATTTAGTTGTCATGGAAATTACAACATTTTTAAAAAGGGGCAATCATTATGCCAGTATTCAGAAAGGGAAAATGGCATGACTTGGAAAATTTTACAGTCAAATTATTCTATAAGAGCATTGGGTCAATTAATGGAAAAGTGTTCCAGGATTCAATTAAAAAAATAGGAATATCATTGATGTTCATCATCATAACTGAACAAACAACAAATTTTCAAAAACACAACCAAATGGATTTTTTTTGGATATAAGTCTGATTGGAAAAGGGCTCTTACTTACGAAGTGTAGTGAAAGTTTTTAAGCCATTTGACTTAATAGTGTCTGACATTCTGATTAAATATTAGTTATATACTGTATCAGTGAAGCACACATTAAATGGATTAAGAACTGATTAATTTACACATTTTGGAAAGTAGTCCCTGGGGAATCATCATCAACTGGGTGAATTTTTAGAGTTGTTCTCCAGGGAGTGGTATTAAGCTTGACACTAATCACTCTTTTTATCCATGATACAGAAGTAAATAGAACAGTTCTAACAACATTTGAAAATAAAGCAAAGATTGATGGGCTGGCAAATAGGTCTGGGTAAAGGCACTTGTGGAGAGTGATCCGAACGGCTTAATGGCTGAAAGTGCATTTAAATTTATCCAAATGTATGTATATATGGGAAACAGGCCGTGCTGCACCCAGAATTAGGAACTGTGTTCTGGGATTTTGCTGTAAAATGTAGCTTTTCTGGGTGTTTTGGGGTCAAGAAGTTTGAGCTGACCATTGTGGGTGATAATGAAGCAGGGAGATGGCAAATCCTCATGTCTGTCAGTGGCAGTGATGAGTAGAAAGTCAGAATAGTGATTCTAAAATAATGAAGATTATGCAAGGAAGAGGCAAAAACAAAAAATAAAAGAGGTTAGGAAAATTGTCTTGACAGTGAAGGACCTACAGACCTCAGCATGTTTAAATTCTTGACAGAAATTGAAAGGCAAATTATTTCTCTCTTTCCTACCTTATGGGGCAACATTGGGCACCAAAGAGTTCTTTAATGTAGTGGGAAAAGGGTACAAAAGATGAAATTTCAAGAAGTTGGAACCCCCCCAAAATAAAATGGGAATTACAGAACATTTTGCGAAAGACTAGTGGGAAACTACCAAGAGAATTGGTAATTTCATCATGTTTTCTTGCCTTCAAACAAGAAATGTGTCCCTTCCAGGGAGATATCAGAGAGACATATCCAGCATATGCTAAGGCCAGCATAGTTTGGATAAAATATTTATATAAACATTTTCATAAATGGTGCCATCTTGATTCCTCATCCATGTCATGGGGTGGAGAAGCAAAATGATCCAGTGACAGGTGCTATTTGAAAGCCTTTGTTGAACTGGGGGTGAAAGAGGAAGAAACCAAGCACAAAAGTGATAAATCAAAACCTTTTCCCCTACATTACATGATATATATTTGTGACTCTGCTGAGAGTGTGATATACATACATGTACATGATATATGCACTGAAATATGCAGTTTAAATCCTGTTTTTGTGTGCCACCAAAGATTCTAATAGCGTTTGGTTCATTTGTTTTCTTGAGTTGCTGGTTGGTTGTTTGGATTTTTTAATGAATTGTATAGATGTATAATTTTTCAGGTTTTTAATAAAAGTAAATTACTTCTCTGGAGTAAGTGCTGCCTTTATACACTGCCCACATCTTGGATGGCAGTAGATGACCTTTGTATTGCTGACATTCTTTTTTTAGTGTTTTGAAAAATAGGTGACTTTTTTTCTATCAGAACAAAATTAGGAAAATCAAATCAGGGGCAATTTTCAGTCTGTCTAGACACTTCAGAAGTTTCAAACAGGATAATTCCATTTCTTCCTTTCTTTATCTGCTGTGCTAGCATTATGTGGTTTGCTGTCAGTGTTATGCCACAGGAGTAATACCAGGAGGTCCAATGTGCTTGGATCAGGAGTATTCCCTGTCCCCAGTGTTTCTTCAGGACATGGCCCAACTTGTGGAGTGGACTTTTTGAAATGTTTCTATGTCTCTGAAGGGCAAATAATGACATAGCACTTAAGCAATATGAAGAACAGTATTTTGCAATTGTAGTTCTAATAGATTGAACTTTTTCTCTTTTTACTTCTCCATTTTTTTTTCCCCTCCACCTTGGAACATGTATGACAAAGAATCTCATCAAGAATCCTGAAGCCTGATACAAATTTGAAGAACTAATTTTGGTATTTGAAAAACCCCCAACCAAGCCCTAACCTTTACATCATCATAGTTTTACTGTGTCAGCAGGTTGTGGGTAAAAATGCTAGGATATTAATTTTGTGTGAAATTAAGGCAAATTGTAAGTGGAGAATCCCTGAGCTGGGTAGCAGCGCTCGCAATCACTGCTGTCCTACCTGGTTTGCTGCAAGGATGTGATTAAACATAAAACTGAGAAATCTCCAAGGAAGAGGGGAGAAAAGTTAGGCTTTCAAATATTTTCATTCTTTTCCTAGCTGAATATCATGGTGTCAGATCTAATAGGAAGAAGTCATCCTGCTAATTGACCTTTGCAAAAATTACCCATTTGCTTAAAAAGCTACTTGAAGTAGATCAGTTATTATCTTGATTGCTCTTTCTTTCATGTTAATGTTTATAATGGCACCTGGGAAAATCTGTTTGAAAACTTTGCTTCATTCTTTCTTGTGCTGCATCTGTAATTTGGTCCTCTGAACAATGCTAATAAGCAAAACTGACTTTTTAGAGAGATTGCAGGTCTTGATGGTGTGAAAGACTAATATGAGCCAACAGGACTGGGGGAAAAGTATTCACAAGCTTATTCAGGTTATTAGTGCAAAGAGAAGGGAGAGCAGGTGGCAAGTTAGATGGTCATCTAGATATTATCAATCTGACAGATATCCAAGTGGTTCTGTATTACAGTCTCTAATTTTGCTCTCTGAACAGTTTTTAATAAGATTTAGCTATGGGGTTGTCAGCCGTGACCTGTGTTAGAAGATACTCCTTTCAATCACACAAAAAGGTTCTTTGTGAAAATTTCTGCACTGAGGAAAACAAAGGACTTTCCATTGTAAAAGTCATTGTTTCACCTCTACTTTGCCTGGAATCCACAGCCTAAAAGCTAGAAAGGAGGTGGTCTTAGTGGCTTCTTTTTCCCTTCAGATTAAAGAAGTTGAACTAAGCTCGAGAGTCAGAGCAAACCACTTTTTATTCCGATTCTTTGATTTTTGTCACCGGATGTTCACAGCGACTATTTTGGCTTGTGTTCTGTATAAATCTAATTTCATTCTGGAGCCAGGACTTTTTCGGCACTGCTCCTGTGAAACTTGGACACGAGGATTTGACAATATGTCCAGACCCAAACAGATCAAGCAGCCACACATGAGTGATTCGGTGGAGCATGCTCAAAGACAAGACTGATGTCTCCGCACAGCAAACAATTCTCTGGGGTAGGGACAGCGCGCTCAAATCCAGTCACCCCAGAGTAAACACTAAGTTAGGCACAGCTTAAATGTGCCTCCAAGCACGGCACACTGCTGATTCCTGAGAGCCCCGAGCCAGGCTGCAGATCCAGCCTTGTAGATTTAGCTCTCCTTCCAGCCTGCTCGCACGCACCCGGAATTGTTGGAGCATTGTTGGGGTGCGCTCAGCGAGCGGAGGGGGAAGAAATACAGAGAAAAAAGCACTTGTTGGAATAATTTTATCAATATGTTCCATGGGTATTTGCAACTCAGTTTCTTAATTTTCCATGCATGTTTGTAAGACTGATAGTTTGTTCACCACAGTGTTGTTAGGAAGGAGGATTCCTGAAAGGCTACACTGGAAATACTCTCTGCTTGAACACTCTTTGATTTCCCCTTCCCTCCTTCTTTTAAAAGTTTAATTCATCTAATCAAAGAGCAGAATCTGTGACTTTTCTGTTGACTCCCACACAATGTATGAAGAACAGCTAAAGAATGGATAGTCTGTGGAAATATCTTGGGACTTTTAGGCACAAAGGTCAAATAATTTCAGTAACAATGCAAATAAAATATATCTTTTTGAAATACTTAGCAAACTATTAATTTTTGAAGTAGCTTATTTCAAGCAATAAAATTATTGCTGTATGTTGATTTACTGTTAATTGAAATAGAGAAGAAAATGATATTTTAATTTTAAATTGCTGCTCTGTCCTTATATAGCTGCAATAAGGTTGATTTTTGGACTTGGAGAAAAAAAAAAAAGAGAAACTTTTCTTATCTACAAAATTATCTAAAATAATCTCTTGTTACCAAGTAAAGTTTTCTCACTTATTGTTTCAAAGGGCAATGACACAAGTTAAAATGGACCCTTGTTAAAATGACTGATTTTTTTATCTACCTTTACTGGTGCCATGGCTTCCCATGGAATATTTTGTGCCGTATGCTGTATATAGAATGTGTGTTGAAGTTTAGACAGGTCTGGGTTTAGTTCACACTGGTTTTGATATGATTTGGTTTTGATTTTTATACACTTTTGCTACTGAGTGGTGTGCAGCACCCAAGGTAGTTTTAAGGGAAGTTGGGTATCAGAAGTGGGAATTAGGGCAAGCCAGGCCATACTCTGGCCAACGTGGCCATGGCTGTGCTGCTCTGATGCTTGAACCACTTTGTTCCCAGTTAACCTGGGTGTCCCTCCACTGCCATAGGCAATGGAGAGTGTATTCTTACACAGGAAACCTTGCAAATCTTTTGTATCATTCCACTTAGTGTTTCCCCCCGAGCACATTCCCCCCCTCCCTTTCCATTCCTGGCACATCTATGTCCACAGGTGTTATTAAGTGTAGGGTAGCATGTGGTGCCCATGCTTCAGTGCTATTGCAGAGGAAGGACTTCCTACAGGAAAAAAATGATCACTTTCAGTATTTTGCAGGCTGCCCATCTAAGCCCATCATTGCCTGGCATCTACACACTAAGGGCAAGGATCCAGCGAACTTGTGAGTGGGCACCATGCCATCTGAACAGATGGGCATGGAAGTAGGCAGCCAGTAGACCATGTATGTGCATCAACTGTGGGTGTTGAGGGCAAGATTCCCAGTGGAGAATGTCCAAACAGCTGTCTGGCCTGAGCCAACATGCCTACGACCAAGCAAAAGTGCCATCCCTAAATCCTGCTGAGTTGGATTAACCTTCAAAAATAAAAATTGCTTCTGCAGTAGCATAAGGTGAGTTTTTGGCTTGTTTAAATCCGAAAGAAGGAATTAGGTAGGCAGGATAAAGCAATGTGCTAATGTGGGGTCTGCTAGAGAAGACTGAACATTTGTCTAGGAATATTAATATTATTTTCTACAAGGGTATTTATATGGCAAACAGCAACGGATGACTTGCAGGAGTGTGACATCAATGTTAATTATGCTTTTCTGTAAGACAGTCCTTTCAGGAGAGAGCGTTTGAGAGCATTTTGATTGTAGTGTATGTGCTGGATGTGATTTTGTAAAGGCAATTCTTGTAGATGTTTTTTGCATGTTTACTTAGTAAGTTTTAATAATTTTTTTTTTTTGCTTTCCTTTTACCCTGAGATTATAGTTCTGGGGTGCAATTTCAGGTCAAGGTTTCTGACACAGTTTGCTATCACAGCTGAGTTCTCACATTTATTGTCTTTATTTTTCTAAGATCCAAAGGGGACATGAAAAGATAATATATCATTACTCTATGTCTGTATTAACTTTGATTTTTACCTTGTATAGCCATAACATCAAAGAACAGTTTTGCAGATGTAGATGTCAGAGGCAAAGAACAGTGAAGCTCTGATTGTTATTGCATTTTTATTCCTGCTGTTTTTACTCCATGTTTCCTCCACCATTGCTGCACTACTCATCTGTAATTTTATCAATCACTTGCAGTAGTTTAGATAAATATATTCAAATATCACAATGAACCAAAAGTAATGACTGTGTGATGAATAGAAAGATCAGAATAGGAAACTTATCAATACATTAGATCTCATAATATATCTTTTATGTATGGCTGGATGAATGCTGTCACAGTGTGTACGTTGCTGCATTTTGTTGCATATTACAGGCTGTAACAGAAAAGGCAAATAGAAATATATCAAAAGTCACACTTTTAATGTTCTTTCCTGGAATCGATGAGGATTGTATGTAATACAATTAAAGAATATTGAAGCTTAGAGACCGGTTTCCAGTTTGATTTCCAGCTGGAAATCCTGCAGATTAGAGGCAGCACAGCTGTTGGTTCCTTTATGACAGTTGGACCCCCAGGTACACAAATCCGGGTGACCCACAGTCAAATTTAGAGCAGCCCTAGGATTTCTTGAACGCATATGGGTGGTAAGAACCTTTTGTAGCTGCCTCTTCTTCTACATAGGCTTTTGGCATTTCTCCTACTCCTGAAAATGCTAAAAATGAAGCCAACTACATCAGCTGGGACTCCCTCAAAGCAAGGATCAATTGGAAAAATTTCAAAGGCCATTTGAGTGACTAGAGAGGAACAAAAGCGCTCCCACTCTAGGGAAAAATCTGCTCCTGGGAAACAGCAAACCATTAATGGAGAAAAGTACAAGTGAAGGCTGATTATTGGACTTAAAATATTAGCCCAAACTGGATACCCCAAATTTAGAGCACCCCTCCAATAATTTGGGGAAAGAAGGCAACATAGTTTCCAACAGGCTCTGCTTTGTAATCAAACTTGTGATTAATGATTCTCTGATCACAGAGAATGAGCTCATCTTAACACTGGGCTGAAATTTAAACTAGGATCTGAGTAATTATTTTGCTCTTCTTTCATGAATGAAGATAAATGGAGATACTCCCCCAGCAGAGGCTACAGCAAGTCCTGAAGCCAGGGAGCAGCACGCCCACGTGGTTATATTGCCTTGATAAAAAATACCCACCTTCACAGGCTCGGATACAAAGGAGGACCCTCGCACTGTGGGAAAGGTCTATAGGATTCTGATTTATAAGGGAGCAAGAGGTCAAGGGAAGCAAAACCATTATCATTATTTTCAGAGGCTCTGGAGATGTGAGCTGAGTGTAGAGGGCAGTGTGCTCAAAGGGAGGCACGCAGGGCACAGGCAACACAATCCTGCTCGATGCTTTTTCTCTTCCCCCCACCGATTTCAGGCTGCAGATTCTGCTGAGAGTATGTCATATGTAACATAGGCCTGTGAGGACTGTGAAGTGGTTTTCTTATTAAATGATGCATGGAGAGATTATCTGGTCTGTAGCCAGTGCACAAAAGCTCCATCCATGCAAGTTCCTATTCCTGAGCAAAGCGTTCAGTCACCTGCACAGTAATGAGTTTTCAGGAGCCTGGGGATGGAGGGTGAGAAGCAAATCTGGGCTGGTGGGGGAAGGACTGAAACTGCACTTTGTGCCTCTCTCTCCTGTAATCTTTACAAAAAAAGGCAGAGACCTAATGTCATACTGCCTTTAGTCTCACTACTTTTTTCCTGAAGAAACTTCCTTGAGACAAGGAAGGCAGAAAAAGCAAACATATAAACCATGTGGTTCTAATGTAATCCTCAGGAGGATGGTGTTAGGAGGGCTCCAAAGCAAGGCAAGAGTGCCAGTGGCTGTGGGCAGGGAGCCCACTGGGACATGGAGCTTTCCCCAGGGCTGAAAGGAATCTTCTGCTGAGTGATGGCACAGCTCAAATGCACTGGAAGCACCTGCAGCAGTGTGGGGGAGGAATGAAAGAATTCATGCTGTTTCTTGACATCCTCTATTTCTTGATCATGGACAAAAATTCCTTATTTGCTGAAAAGAAATGAATATAATTTAATAGAGTAATAGAATAGCGTATGTCTTGGAAGGTACTTATATGCCATCATGTGCCACCCTCTGCCATGGGCAGAGACACCTTCCCCTATCCCAAGCTGCTCCAAGCCCTGTCCAACCTGGCCTTGGACACTTCCAGAGATGGGGCAGCCACAGCTTCTCTGGGAAACCTGTGCCAGGGCCTCACCACCCTCGGGCAAGGGCAGGATTTCTTCCTGACCTATAACCTAACCCTGCCCTCTGTCACTTTGAAGGCTCTCCCAATTTTCATGTCATTAAATGCCCTTGAAAATGACAAAAGAGCATCTCTGAGTGGGGAGGCCTGTGGGATTTTCTCAGCTTTCACAGCTGACATGAAATCATATCATAGCTCAGCTGTTTCCAAATAATTTCTGTAGATAACGATGGACTTGCCATACTGCCCAAGACTGGATCTTGAAAACAAGTCACTTTGAGCATGGCAGTGAGTGAAATGTTACAGGATTCTCCTTGCCATTGCCATTGCATAGGTATCTTTCAAGGGACATGGCCATTAAGAAATGCTACAATACATTTTTGTTAAGTTTCTTTATCTAAGCGATTATGAGCTGTCATTGCAGTTTGGGAGTGACTGGGAATGAAATGACCACAGACATCACTAAATCAGGTGTCACCCCTCCTTCTCTGTTGAGGGAATGGTTTCCACAAAAGTTTATGTGATTCGTTTGTACTTTTACTGCAAAACTTTCAAGCTGCCACCAGTAAGTTCGATCCTGTAAAGAATGGAGTGTTCTGGCCCTGATCCAGAAAAACACTTAAGCCCACTGCAGAGTGCTTTGCTGGACTGGGTCCAGAGCAGAGCATCAGGCACTAGTAGGGCTCAACAGTAGGGGATTTCTCTCTTTTTCTGGTTGTTTATAAAGGAATCTCCACATACATGATTGCAGTGTCGGCAGGATGAAACAAAATAATAGTTAGAGTCTTAAAAATAAAGGTCAAACTATGAACAGCATGAAAGGGTTTTGGTAGAAATCTATCAAACCCTCCATGAGAACCTTCTCCTTGGCAGAGCAATACTGTGAATGATGGAGAAAACAGCAGGTAGATGCCAGCTTAGGTTTCCCCTCCAAAGCAGAGCTCTGTTGGACCAGGTGCTGCTTGTTTGAGAAAACCATGGTTTTCCCAGGCTACTTGTAAGTGGTGTTTGAGGATAAATAATCTATGGTGAATAACTTACTTGACAATCTTGAAAGCCACCTAGAAAGGTCATACAATTATCTTAATTACTTAGGGATACAAGTGAATTCAGAATGACATTTCAGGAAATAATTAATTGTCTGTACTTTGCACTGGAGCAGCATTTTGAGTAATGCTAGTTGGTTTTGTTGGGTTTGGTTGAAATCAAAAAGAAGTGTGCTGCTTCTCGTTGACGAGATGAATTAGGTTAGAAATATGCCTGTAATGGGGAACAAAAAACAAATGGATCCTCCAAGTTTCTTTTTAAATCAATGCCACACT
The DNA here is from genome assembly GCA_013400855.1 of Buphagus erythrorhynchus. Taxonomy (NCBI): domain Eukaryota; kingdom Metazoa; phylum Chordata; class Aves; order Passeriformes; family Sturnidae; genus Buphagus; species Buphagus erythrorhynchus. Next base: position 29,041 of record VZTT01001051.1, read on the forward strand.
GTGTGATGAGAGTAGTGCTGACTTAGCCATGATGAATCCCCAGAAAAAGAGGGAGAATTTAAAGAACAAATGGGAACACAGGGAGAAATTAAATGAAACATCAGGTTCCTGTGTTTTACCTCCCTGCTAAAGCAGCAGTTGTCAGATGGTTGTCCCTTCACACCGGGGTACCAGGCACAGGGAATGGAGGCTTTGCCTTTGTGGGAAGGATGATGATGGATTAGTGCTTAGATGCTGAAATAACTCTGGTAGGAGATGGATCCCCTTTAGCTAAGGGAAGGGGGGGCAGCTCAGGCTGAATTTAACAAAACCAGACTTGCCCACAGACTTGCAAGCGCTCGCAGAGTGGATTTTTAGTGCTGCAGGTGACATTGTTGCTGACTGAAGAATGTTCATCAAATCAGAAAACTGCTGATAAGCTGCCTTTCCCAAAAAGGGATCTCACGAACTTCTCCTGTAAATCTCTGCCTTTCATCGTACCCTGGGAGGTGAGGTAGAGGACTTGTGACAGATGTTATTTAGGTTTTTCTTGAGTTAATTAGGGTAATCAAGTGATGCTGTGGAGGAAAAAAAAAATCTCAACCCCTCTCCTTTATGGTCTATCTATTAAAAGCTGAATGAAATAATTAAAATAACAGAGCTTACACCTCCCTTTGAATGTTTTGGTACATCATTGAAAATTGTGAATATATTGAAATATGGCTATCTTGGCTGCTGTCACCCAGGTACTGCTGGGAACAATTTAACTTGCAACTAGATTTATCTTAAGGGAAGTGATATAACTAACTCATTCAATGGTATTTGCTAAATATATTTAAGACCAAATTTCTATCAGCCCTGGTGGAATTTCATCAAATCAGTCTAAAAGAATATATTTTCTCTGATGTTACTGTTTTGGTTTTTTTTCAAGTTGTTTTGATTAATTTTCTTTAAAGTTCTATTTCTAAACCACAAGGCTGGTAGAAATAAGTACGAACTTTATTGAAGTTTCCATTAATTCCCTTTGTCAGTCAAATATTTGGGGTGTTCTTCCAGAAGAGCTGGATCTTGGCTTACATAGTTGTCGATTTTGGTTGTATCTCTGCAACCAGGTTCAAACTTTGGAGCTTCAGGACTTTCTTTGCATGAGATTGCATGCCCACATTGGTGGGCTACCAAAAGGAAACACCTTCTCAACAAAAGTATCAATTAAATAATTGAATAAGAAGTTCATTCTTTCCCTTGCCTTCATGCAGTTTTCCATAACATTTCTTCTTTGCATACACAAAGAGGTTACTTAAAGGACATTGTATCGTCCACACCTGGAATTTTATTTTCCTTAATTGTTTCATATTTCCTGGAAATCTCGAATAGTGTCTTTTAATTACACTACCCCAATATTTGCTAGGCCTACAAAAAATAGGACTTTTTACTCATTTCTTCCTTCTGTTGTGGATGGATTTAGGGCTCTGGATAAATTCCTTTTTAGCAAGTATCAGATGTGAGCATTTCTTTTTCTGATGCTCTGATCACTGAACCAAGGAGCAGCTGAGAGCTCTGCTCGGTGCTCCACACTCCACAGAGCTGCACACAGGACCCCAAGAGCCACGTGGGGCTCCTGGAGAGAGCAGCTCAATGTCAAAGCAGGCACTGTGGAGTGGTGGTGTGCATGTTATTTAATTTGGATGAGTGAAGAATATATTTGAGAAGTCATCGCCGGGCAATGCGCTCTGTTGTACGTTAAGGAATAATTAGAATGTGGAGATCTGGGTAAGAAAGAGTTCTGTGATCCAGACCTGAATAGTTTAGCTGTATGTCTCGGGCACTACAGAACCTTCAGAGTTGTCTAACAGTAAAGATAAAGAAAAAGATAAATTGAATTAATTTATTTTGAATTTATATACATGTCTCTGCCTGCATTAATATTAAGCTCCATCCAAAATCTAAATAGAAAGACTGTAATCTTAGAAGTTCTCTCAATAGCATCAGCAAATCATTCTTGTTTACCCTACATGCTAATAAAACAGGAACATGACACTCTTGAAAACGAGATTGCAAAATACAGAAAATGTGGTCTGACATTTTTTTTCTCCCCAAAGGAGGGACTGCCACTAACTAAAGTATTTCTTATGAAAGCTCGATTGCTTAAGATGCAGAATATTAAGAGAGAAAAACACTTTAGGACACAGCCATGTCACCAGCTGTTACTCACCCTTAATGAAATTGTTAAGTGATATTCTTCATAAATAGGTCAGAGAAACTTTTGAATTGTGAAGAATGTTTTATCTCTTTCTTTGAAATGTTTGTATTAAATTTAGAACTGGTAATTCATTAAGCTCATTAGCTCTGACTAGGAGAGTAGAGCAATATCTAGGATATAGATTTCAAGGCTTAAAAACCTTAGTGCTTACAAATAAACATGAAAGCAATGTGTGTAGAAAAAATATGGGATCATAATATGTTTAACTGTTTTTTGAGCATGGCCCTCTGGATTAATTAAGAACATTTTCTATATTCAGACACTTGAATATAAACAGAATACATTATGACTTTTGGTTAACTCTCTTTTAATAGGGGAAAAGAGAATGCATTACGATGAATACAGTGGAAACTAGTTGAGACTGTATTTTGGTGTTTGCTTTGTGGCTTCAACTAAAAGAGGAAATAATCACTGAATTCTACAGGACCTCAGCTTGTAATTTTTTTTTATTGACATTGAATTTAAACAGTAAAATTTTAAATATATGCATATATATACACACACTTGCACACACTTTTGAGTGATCTGTTCTTTGTTGCAGATTTTTAAGGAAGTAAAATGCTACTGAGCTCTGCCAAATGCTTGATTTGTGAAGTAACTTTTATTTTGTTTTAATAGTTTCTGGTATAAAGCAATAATTTTTCAGAATTAAGTCACAGTTGATTACATTGTCTTCCTCAAAGAAAAGGGAGAATTGAAGGAAGTCAAGAACTCAATATTTGGCAGCAATTGTAAAATCAAAGTCCAGTATTGCTGAAACCCTTCAGTCATGGAACTTTAAAAACAGCCTTTAAAGCAGTTTAAACTTGCTGGATTTTTGTGTACTTGTGCCCAATTGTTTTCTGGTTTCTTCACTGACTTGCTTTTTGTGGCCTTGAGGTTACAATCAGCAGCTTTCCTATTTCTCTAAAATGGGTTTAAGAGCACCTAACTAGTTAGACCATTTTTGAAATTCCTAATGGGAAATAAACCCCACAATTTAGGTTATTATTATCAGCTGATTAATTTTTAGGTAAATTTGCCAATGTGACATCACAAAGAAACACATTTATAAGATTTTTATACCAGAGTATATCAGCTGTACATTTTAAATACCCGGGGCTCAGAGGAACACCAGAAAGAAACTCCAAACCTCCAGCCAGGGCATGCTGTGTGTGCCCTGTAATTAAATTTCTTGGTCCATCTTTACCTCCATGTATTTGAATCCTCTCTGAATGCAAATATTTCTTCTTCTTTTTTCAGATAAATCGTCACAGAAGAAATCTTTCCCAACACAACTTGACGTTTACAGACATCATCAGTACCCAGGACCCCACGGTAAGAAATTGCTCTACAGAACTGATAAATCACTCTGGGTGTGTTAAAGGTTTATAACATTAATGTTGCACTTGCTTTGCTAAAGAATGAATAAATGAGGATTTGGATGCCTCAAGATGTTAAGGAATGTGAGGGGCTTTGATTAACCAATAAAAAGAATAATTTTAGAAGGTACAAAGTCATTTATATGGCATGACTTTGCTGTTAATTCTGTTGTGCTTGACTGAGGTTTCATCTGTGTTATTTGGTATAAAGGAATGTGATGAAGTCTTTGTCCTCTCTTTGCCCTTATTAAGGTGTTTTTAATATTAGTATTAATTTGTATAAGAAATAGTATAATGAAATTAAAAACAATAAATTCTTGACATTAGAAGAATCTAGGGGGAATGAGAAACAGATGTTTTTCTGCTAAAATAAAATGAATATGCAAATACAGATTCATTAAAGAAAGGTTGGTATCAGCAGTACTGTTACTTACACAAATTTTTCAGGATTAGTTACGTTCAGAAGGTTGAATTCTACTCAAGAAAATTATAAAACCTGTATGTGACACAGTGATAATTATGTTTTCTTATAGTTTCTAACCACATTATATCATAAAAATGAGAGCCTTTTTAAAAAAAAATTAGAAACTCAAATATTTGTGCTACATAATCTCATCTTTACTATTCTTCTAAAAGAAATTTAAAAAAACAAATCAACACAAACTCCACAAAATAATTCCATTTTCCTATTTCTATGCTAATTCTTTAGGGCATTTTGGGTCATTTTCTCAACCTTCCACATGTTGAAAAGGTGCAGGAAGGGCAGCAGCTATACAACAGTTGACGATATTTATTGAGACAGAAACAGAATGTATCATTAGGACATATTTGGAATTCTTTTCAGTCCAATATCATCCATGTGCAGAATTATTGCACATTGATCCTGAGCTGTCTTAGAAGGGTTTTCTTGGAAAAGAAGTAGCATAGAAAAGGAGATATTAACAGATGTTAAACAAGGGGAATGCAACACCCCAAACAGAAATTATAAAAATATTGGGATCATCTTAGATATATTTTTTTTAATTTGTGGTAGTTTTTATATAATTCCATGTGTGCCCTTTATATTAATTACAGAGAAAACTGTGCACGTTATCAATTAGAGGAGGCCATGCTAATTTTATTTAAGGACAGCACCTGTACTAATTCAATTAAAGCAATATATATGAAAGGAGTTTTCTTAGCACTGAGAGGGCTCATATTAACTGCAGCTCTTGTAGTTTTTTACTGTTCAGTTTTGAGCCATTTAATTTACAGCAAATATTGCATTTGAACGATGTAATTTAAGTCAGGATATTTTATATACCCAATATTTGTTAGCAGATCTGATATCCTAACTGAATACAATTATAAGGACAATATGACTGAGCAGCAACATTTTAATCTGGAAGCACATCCAGTTCTTAACTTTCCAAGACTGACAACAAAGGTGATTCAGATCTGGTGTTGGAAAATAATATTTTCCTTTAGTTCTGGATTGGTTACAATAGCAGTTTGGGAAAGTGGTTGGTAAACTTTGAAAACGTGAGATTTTTGGGTCTGATTCAGAGAAGCAATCAACAGCTTGAATGGTTAGCCAATGCTCCTCCCAGTTTCTGTTTCCAGATGGATAGAAATATTAAAAATAATAACTTTTCTCATATGTTGTTTGGCATCTCTGGTCCTGGCCAACTACCAGAAGTTTTATGCTACAAAAATGAAGGGTTAGAAGGGGAAGAAAAATATCAAAAATGTAAAGTAAGGGGGTGGGGAAAAAAAGAAAAAGTAGGTGGAGATGGGGATTAAACCTTATTTTAGCTCTGCTAGTTCACCCATCCATCACTAGATAAATAGTGGCATAACTCTGCACAATAATCCCTGCACACTTTCTCCCTGGGCTTTCTGTGGTAATGACATGCATGACAGGAATTTACATGAGATAAGGACAAATTACAGAGCAGGCACACTCTGATCCTCGTGTACCCGCTTGAGAATGTCACCTAGATCACTGTCCATGGGCCTGCAGGCCTTTCCATGGGTATGTACACAGTATTTATGTCATCACGTGCTGTATATCAACCACAGACAAAATCTGAGGAAATCGTGAAACATTCTACACTGTTAAAATAATGCTATTTTGTACAATCAAAATAACAGACATGTTTGATTTAAAAATCCTTATATTGCCTGTTAAAGCATGTTTTATTGCTATTTAATGGCTTTGCAGACAGCAAAATTCTATTGAAATTGTTATGAAATTGCCTTGTGATGCAATTTACTACAAAGACCATGTAGAGTTTCTAATATCCAAGTCAGGCACTGGCTCAGTAGTGTTTGAAAGCAAAACCAGACTCACTCTTAATCACCATTTTGTTTCTTTTTCCTATTACTGACACAGTTGAGACATCCTTAGTTAATGAGACCTGATGAGATGGGAGGTTGTTGGGTTTGGCTGAAAAGCAGTCGTCTTGCTTTGTTTGGATTTTTAGCTTTTTAATATGAATTTATATAGACAAAAATAACCCCAATCCCAGCTGTACAGTGGAATATTTCAGCTGATCAGAGAACCAAGTGTCTGCAAAGGGAGTCTGGCTTGAGGAAGGTGTTCAGAGAGGTATAGGAGCACAAATAGAAATGAAAATAAAACAGCAAGCTTTGCTTCTAATACCCCAAAACTCAAGTACAATGTTGGGACCCTACAATCAAGTGTCACAGCCCCATAGAGAGTCCTCAGTGTGGTGTGTCCCTCACAGCTAGTAATGAAACTCAATACATAAAATAATATTTTAACATAATTTACTTGTAATTCATTTAAAATTCTCTTTTGCTCATAGCTAGAAACTTTGCCTGAATCAAAATAAATTTCTTCTAAATAAATAAAATAAGATGAAGCAAAACAAAACTTTATTAGGTTTTTATTGTGGGTAATTTTGTGCGTAGTAGTTGACTTTAAGTGTTGTTTGCAAATATTCCAAAGAATGGAATATATAAAAAAATAGGTGATTAAACTAAGAATTAGTGGTAAGATGCCCCACAATAGAGAAGCTGGATGCAGACTCCTATACATGCACTAAGTGGTTTTATTCAGCTAAATAAATTATATGGTTATGACCTTCTTTTTTTTCTTTCTTGCAGGTAGTGGAGAAGGAAGGATATCTCCTAAAAGCAAAAATAGCAGATGGTGGCAAGAAATTAAGGTATAAGATGGGAGTGACAGAGTGACAGAGCCCAAAGGGGCTGCAAGAGAGCTGGAGAGGGACTTTGGAGTAGGGCCTGGAATGACAGGAAAAGGAGGAATGGCTTCAGACTGGCAGAGAGCAGGGTCACATCAGATATTAGGAAGAAATTCTTGCCTGTGAGGGAGGTGTGGCCCTGGCACAGTTGCCCAGAAAAGCTGTGGCTGCCCCATTCTATCCATAACTGGGATATGATATCCCCAGTTATACCAAACTGGGGTCATTTGGTATACATTGGGTACTGGATTTAAGATTTTTTCCAAGACATATTACCATTGAATTCCTTGGTAATCCATATTCATCCAGCCTATCCAACTCATAGGAAAGTTTGTTTAAATCTGCACACAGCACACTTGACCACTCACACCTTTGTGCACTTACAAGACCTCTTGTAAATGGAAAGAAAAAATAGAGAAAAATAATTATCCGAAGTGGTGCTTACCAATAGACAATCCATATTCACCATGTTAGGCAGATCAACAGTGGATTTATGAGTGTTTCTGTAAATATCAGATGCTATGACCCCTGAATTCAAAAGTCAAACTTGAGCTGTTGATCTAAAACTAGTTTTTTATCAGATCAGATTTAAAAATATGTAGTGGTTTGAAACCTGTTATAGGTAACATATATAATAGCATTTTCCTCTGAATTGAATATTCTGTTTTTCTGTATCAGGGGACATTCTTTCACATGTCCATGTGTATTTTTACTTCTCCCTAGCCCCAACAGTTTGTCAGTTCTCTAGGGCTGTACCATGAGCTCCTGATGTTTAATGATTGCTCAAAGTTCTTATCTTCCTTGCACTCCTGTAAACTTTTAATTTAGGGAAAGGAGAAAGCATTTTGGACCTTTCAAAATAGACCTGTTACTGAGCTCTGTAGAGTCAGATCAACATTTTTCCTTCTCAGTTTTATTTTAAGTATTAGGTACCAGAAGGGCACCAGCTATTTCGGAGTCCTCTACATGTGAACTTTGAGCATGTGTGAATAATCCCACAGTTTTCATTTGACAACATGGCAAAAAAGA
>VZTT01001051.1:43332-88389 GCA_013400855.1 Buphagus erythrorhynchus
CTCTATATTCAATTTGTTTTTAAAGCTTAGTAGGTAATTGCTTTGGGTTCAGGCCTAGAATCTTGACCTAGAGGACTTCCATAAACACAACTTCTTCAAACTGCTTATACAAGCACGGCTCCAACGCAGTGCGGTTTCTCTGTTTATTTTTATTGCTGCTCAGGGTCCTCAGACAGTGATGACCCAGGTTCACTTCTACGAGGGGAGGGGAGGATTTTAAAAGCTTGCCTCTGTCAGGGCCAGCAGAGAAGGACATGTATTTCTCACAGGACTATTCTTCATTGATGGAAAATAATATTATTTAATTCCTTCATCCAAATCCCATTGAATTGAAAGGGAGGATCAAGGCCCAAGAAGATGAAAGGAGGGGAAAAGCATTACTGCAAGGTTAACATTCCAGGATCTAGGGGCTAAAATAGTTTATTGCAACATCTTCAGGTTTTGGACATAATCCAGCTCCCATGAATATCAGTAGAAAGGATTTGTTGTTTTTTTCTGTTTCACTAAATGTTGCATCAAGCCACATCAAAATATTATTCTCTATGAGCCGAGTTGTTTCCCAGAGTTCTAACATTTAAAATGTTTAACAATACAAGCAATAAAGGGGGGAGAGAGGCAGAAGGGAACATGTCAGGGTCAGGATCTGTTAGTTACCAGAGAGTCCTTTGGCATCATGACCAATGAAACATGCTGGAGGAACCAACTGTGTCTGGGTCTGGGGTGGAAGAAAAAAAAACCACCACACATAAAAAAAACCCTAAGGGCCTGTACGTGGCTTCTTAAAAAGAAATCTCTTTGGGTCAACTGGGTGTTACAGAGGCTTTTTCAAGGTTTATTTTTCTACACATCTTTCTAAAGCGCATGCAATATTTAGAAATATTCCTTTTTTCCAAGACAGCGAGACTTATGCTTCTATACCCCCCACATCTTTCAGGTTGTCTTGAGACAACACTTGGGGCTTTGTCATTTCCTAGGTATTTTTAGAATAAATATTTTGGTTTTGCTGTCAATCTTCAGCTTTTTCACTTGGAATGTGATTAAGTATAACCTTAGCCTTCACTTCTGCAACCCCCTGAGCACACTGACAGGCCTTCTGAGCTTCTAGGGTTTATTTCTCACTTTGCAGTAAGCAAAATTCCTGTTTGGAAATGCGTTTCGGAGCAGTGATTCATTGCAGCTAATACATTTCCAAAGTAAAGACAAACGAAGCTCTGTTATTGATTTCCCAAACTGGTGGTACGAAGGCTCTGCAATGCATTTTCTTCTCACTTCTGTTCGTGTGAGGTGTAACTCCACTGAATCAGAATAATGTGAGAAAGGAAACTCATGCACTACTGTTTGAACCCATTAAAATGTGTCTTCATGAAGCCAATAAGTGAGTGGGAGAGACATTAAGAAGTAAAAGCATGGGAGGAAGGACATATGTTAAGACACATTTTGAAAAGGGATGGAGCATTGTTTAGACAGAGAGCTACAAGAAGATTGTGCCAGATGGTAAGAGCGAAAGAGGAGAAGGCTTTGGCACCAGTAGTGGTGACATTTTGGGAAGGGAAGGGACTGAATGAGACTGGTGCTACATGAGCAGATAGAGTGGGAAGGGGCCTGGAGAGGCAGCGAAGATTTGTGAGATAGTCTGGAGGGAATCCAAGGCGAGTTCGAAAGCAGAGAGGTCAGTTTGTACCTGGAAACTGAATATTTCAGGAAACACTTCTTCTGATCTACTTATTCCTCATGGGTGGGAATAAAACTGATAGTGTGTGTCTACTTATTCATAGGTTTGTTCATATGAAAACAACATGGATGGCTTTCTTTAAAGCTTTTTTTCTTTTTTTGCAAACTAAATATAGATGCATTGTATTGCTATTTGATTAAATACATTAGCTGCTTAACTCTGAAATTATCAGAAATAAGTATAATTATATCTACAAAGACCATCAAAACATAGTTGGCATTTTGTTTCATTACTTTCTAATACAACCTTTTTCTCTCATTCAAACAGAGCACTAGTTGCTTTGTGTTAATGTGTTGTATTAGGAGTAGGTGCAGAATTCTGAGTTTGATTTAGCCAGGGAGCTCAATTTGAGTTCATGAATTATAGATCATAGATGGAAAATTACTATTGAAATTTTGGGTTGAAGAAAAAGAAGGAAATCTTGGATTTAAAATCTAAGCAGATGACAGTTAATGGATAGAAGCAAGGAGATGGAGCATAGGAGTATCATAAAGAAAAACTAATTGGAAACATGATCGATGCAGTGAGGAAAAAAAAAGAGGAAACTGCAAGTAAATGATATTCAGGCAGGAAGATTTGGGTTTCTAGTCTTGATCATGATGTTTTCAGCAGTGTTACTCCTCTCATTTTAATTGAGCTACTCCCTTTTTAACAGGATAAGTCTGATCTGTCTCACACTATCCAATTTGTGCATGCAATCTATTTCTGTTCTTGATGAACACATTATGTGGGGTTTTTTTTCCCCTCAACTTTTCCTTAATAGTAACTGAAAATATGCACATCTCATAGAATATAACCTTCTGATTCCCTTTCATTTATTTTATTGATGATGTAGCTGGCACCAAGGAAGAGACCTGGTTAGAAACAGCTTCCCATGATGTGGGGAAAGGTAGCAGCTTGCAGAGACACGGTGCTGTGTTCTTTCTCTGCTTTGTTCTTTCTGGCTGAGTGATGTGATGCACTAGGTCTTCATCGGAGGAGTGCTGAATAAAAGAAGATTTATGTTCAAATCACATGCTTTAAATATTTCTGCTAAGTGCTAGTTTGCTCTTTGGTGTTTAGCCTGAAATTTAAAGCACTGAGGATTAAAAGGATTACAACATAATCTTAAATAATCCTAAGTGTCATTTACAGAGAGATGGTTGTAATAACTAAATAAAACCATGTTAAGGGATGGCAGTGTTGTCAGTCAGCAACTGGAACAGAAACAGTGCCTGTGTCACTTTGTTGTTCTCCTCTTGCCTTTTTTTGGCTTAGTTTGATATTGGGTAGGTGTGTTTTGATGTGAGTTATCAAAAAAGAAAATAACTTAATGGGCTGCCTTTCATTCAGTATTATAGGGCTGTTGAAACACCAGTAACTAGGCTAATTTGCAGATTTTTCCCCAATATTCTATATTTTCTACTTCTAGTAAACTTTTCAACTGGATATTATTCTCCTCCCTGTTTTACTCAACCTCTACTTTAAGTTAAACAACCTTCTAATTTGAAATTCAGCCCAGACTCCATGGAAGATGTGTTCTTGGCCTCTGGATTTTTAATTCTGGGGGTTTATTAGCACAAAGTCCTGTGGTTGTACACTATTTCCTTGAAGAAGTTTTGGAAGATTTCTCTCAGATAGTTCAAGAAAGAAGAGGAAAAATAGGAGAGAGATGAAAATTAGAAAAAAGGTCATGACCAGCATATTTATGAATCCATGAAGCTGCTTTGTTCTCTTAATAGCACCATTCATTTGACTGAGGCATTTTTTGGTTTCTTTAGTCATAATTTTACCCTACTTACCAAGTTCACTTTTAGGAAGGTTTCATGTGAGGAATTTCTGGAGTTCTATGGCTGGGATCTTGCCACAGACGTGGTGTGATACCGTTTTTTGTTTCAGTGCACCGCATCTGTAAGGGGTTACTCAATCCTACACAACTGAGAAGTAAAAGTGTATTTTACAAATAGGGAAAGCTATGTATAAGACCTACAGTATTCCAACAGTGAGACAGCTGAAAGTACAACTGCACCTATGTGTAATATGGAAGAATTTATCTTGCAGCTGTTTCATATATCATAACATTTATGGCACTGCTCCTGGGTAACTCCCTTGTCCTTGAGGCTCTCCAGCTTTGTCCAGGCACGTAATCTGAATGATAAGCTATTTTGTTCTACATATTATAGGATCAGGATAGTATCTGGATGCCTCCCAGGAATGGTTTAAGTCACTGCTTTTTGCCATGGGAGGGATCATTTTTGTTTCCACGATCTCTCTAGAGGAAGCACTGAGAGTTCGATGTGGAGGGGCTTGGGTTGGGATTGGTATTTGGGTTTCGTTGCGTGTTTTTAAATAAAAATGCTGCACAGAGGAGGGAAATCCAACAAAGCCACCTTGCAGTCTTGTGGTGGTCCTTATCAGCAGCTGGAGCATGTATCACCCAAAACCTATCCCAGAGTTAGTCTCATTTCCTGAGCCTAAGAGGGCTCTTGCTTTCAGCTGCAACGAGTTGTGCAGGAACCTTTGCTGGCTTTGAATCTGCTATGCATTTGATGGACCTCTTGTGATCTTAAAACAGTGTTCTGTCCACTTCTGGACCCCACTGCTGTGACTGGGATTTATTTTTTATCCCAGAGACCTGAATACGTTATTGCCTAATTAAAAGACTTGGCCACATCACACAGTTATTAGGTGGTGTCAGAAAGAGGTTCTTTAAATAACAAACTTATAATTAGCTGTTTCTAAAAAAAAACCAAAAACAAAAACAAAAAACAAAAAACAAAAAAACAAACAAACAAAAAAAAACCAACAAAAAAAGACAAACAAAAAAAACCACCAAGAAATTGTCTGAATCTTCAAAAGAAACGTGGCCAGCAGTTTGAGGGAGGTGGGACCCCGACTTTGCCCACCTGGAGTTCCAGGACAAAGGGAAATTGTTTCCTACTGCTAGAGGTCAGGGATGGATGGGCTATTGGGAAAGAATTCTTCACTGTGAGGGTGGTGAAGCCCTGGCACAGGTTGCTCAGAGAAGCTGTAGCTGCCCTATCCTTGNAAGCTGTAGCTGTCCTATCCTTGGAAGTGTCTCTGGCGACGTTGGATGGGGCTTGGAGAGGAAGGTGTCCCTGCCCATGGAATGAGACCAGTTAAGGTCCCTTCCAATCCAAACCATTCTGTGATTTTACATAAGTACTCTTTTTGTTGTTGTAAGTGGGAGATCTTGCACACAATGATGTGGAGCAGCCTCACAATTGTGATTCTAGTTCTGTCTTCTAACTGGCTTTTTAATGACCATACTGGCAAAGCTCCTGCCAAAATATTCAGTAAAACCTGATCAGCGAATGCCGATGATCTTCTGACTTCTCAACACATCTATTATTTTCTGTTGCAACCTAAATCCAACAAAACCCATGAATGCTTTTTTTTTTTTTCATGTATTCAGTTGTCTTTTTCTTAATTTCTTTCATTTTGAATGCCACATATGATTTAATGTTTTTTTTGGTAATCAAAACAGAAAAGTAAGAGTGACAGTACATAGTGAAAGAGGAAAACCAGCCTGGATTGCGAGGAAAGTTTTGCAGGAAATAGAAAATTGCACAAATATGCATTTTTAACCTTATACAATTGAGAAGTCACTTTGACTTCTAAAGACATTAATATGCTATTTAAAGGTGATGAGGAGGAGAGACCTTTAGTGAACCTTGGTAATTTCACTTTTTTGTTATTTAATTTTTTTTTGTGTATGAAAAAGGCAGATTTAACTGTAGCCACTTCACCTGTATTGACAGTAGCTGCTCTTGGGACCCAAGGAGGTGTTGAGGTGTCCCTGGTTAGTAAAGAGTAAAACAGGCAGAAAAATCAGCTGAGAAGGGAAAAGATCCTTATTTAATTGAGAATAAGCAAGAGCCTGGTAACTGGAGCACTCTGGAATATGCAGTTCTACTCTTGTTTCAGAAGTGTTGGGTGAGAAATGGCGAGGCTTTGACCTTCTCTCACCAGTGTCGTGCTCTTCAATTTGATGTTACCCTTGTTAACCCCAAGAGAACATAAGGAAAATGAACTGGAATTCAGATTGCTCAGTAATCATGGACACAGAAATTCTTGATGTAATTCATGTTCTAAGGAATATCAGGTAGCAAAGCCAGTTTCCTCCCCAAAAAAGTGACAGAAAGAGGGAAAGGGGGACAGATGTCATTACCCCTGTGATGCAACCAAAGCTTTACACAAGGACAGGAACATAAAAACTGTTAGGATTTTGATTTCATTTGTATTGGAAACCTTAACAAAAATGAAAAAAAAACTTTTCTATAACATATACAAAAATGTTTCAATGTTTTGACATTTCAATATTCAAGCTATAATCAATTTGGAAATAGACAAGCAATCAACAGGAGGGCACCTGACTGACAGCAGTGTGCATTTCAAAAGTTTGGGAAACTTCAGTCTTTGTAATAGAATTTCAAGGAACTTCTCTATCAATTTAACCTCCATAATGGAATTTCCAGGATTTCAAGGAACAGCAACTTTATTCATAAAAAGGACAAACAAGCAGAGGTTAGAGTTAGAGGTGCCACAAAGTTATAGTTAATCTGTTTCTTTCACTTGCTGTGGTTTCTGAGTCTGCTTTGGAGTAACACAAACCCCTCACTTATGTCAGAAAGGCCTTGTGCACTTTGTGGCTGCAGAATCAGAACATTAGTATTTTGCTATTAATTATTATTATCATTAATTGAAATCCTAATTACCGCTTTTATAATTATGTGAAAAAGTTGTTACTTTTCATCAATAGTGAGGTCCACTCCTGATAAACAATATTTTGTTACAGTTGGCTTCTTGAAATGAGATTCAAAATTCTCAAAAAAACTTTGGTTGATTTGTAGCTAAATATGATCTTACCTAGGCAGGTACCTTCTTTCCCCCAACCCCCACAATTATTGTCCTAAAAAAAAATCAGGAAAAAAAAATCTCTTGAAAAGTGCAACTTCTACAACTGATGGAGGTCTTGGAATGGCTTGAAAGCCTGGCTGAAGCAGAAGCTGCCCTGAGCAGGGTGCTGTGGTGATGCTGTCTGTGGCACTGCACATCACCTCTGTGTGGTACCCACTGCAGGTCATGGCCTGAGGTCTCCCTAAATGCTGGAGAACTCCAAAATCCAATTGGAAAGCAAGCCTAAATTTTCCATGAGACCAGGCTGATTTTAAAAACTCACGATCTGTATTCTCCCAGTCTGACATTATATTATGTATGTAGAAGTCTGCTGAAAGTGATTATTATAATAGCTCACTGTGCTTTTTAAGAGCCCATCTTTTGGCAAATCCAAGTGCTGATGCATGAGTGCCTGTGATAGGTACGAGTGTCTGTGTGTGCTCATACACATGTGCTTCTCAAGAAATTATCTGAACCACTTAGCCTGTGACAGCCACGCTTGCAGCTTTCACAAGTGCAGATGTTATTTGTCCATCAGAAAAGAAAATATTTATTTCAAGCCACAGGCATTTTCTGTGCTGCAGAATTAAAACATAGCAGCAGTTAATGCTTAATGTGCGTGTGACATAATTTTGTCAGGGACAGAAGCACGGCTGAGCACAAGGACCTGGACAAATCTGTGAGAGCAGAGGAAGCACCTTGTGCCTTGGAAAATGCCGACCCCACATGCGAAAGCAACCCGGGCAGCGTGACACAGGAGCAGCTTATTTTCCCCATCGTTTTTTTGGCCGAATTCACAGAGGGTTGTGCAGCTGGGGAGGGGAGAAGGGGGCTCCCCTCCCCAAATATTATTATTTTGTTTTGCAGCTGAGGGAGCGAGCGGCGCTTTGCAGCTCCCGCATGCGAGATGGGCTGCAGCCTCTGCTGCATTATTCATAAACATATTGCTGCCATCTCGTGGGCAGCGCACGGGCGGGCAGGGATGCGGGCAGGGATGCGGGCAGGGATGCGGGCAGGGATGCGAGCAGGGATGTGAGCAGGGATGCGGGCAGGGATGTGAGCAGGGATGTGAGCAGGAATGCGGACAGGGATGCAGACAGGGATGCGGACAGGGATGTGAGCAGGGATGTGAGCAGGAATGCGGACAGGGATGCGGACAGGGATGTGAGCAGGGATGTGAGCAGGAATGCGGACAGGGATGTAGACAGGGATGCGGACAGGGATGTGAGCAGGAATGCGTGCAGGGATAAGGGCAGGGATGCGGGCAGCGGATGTGAGCAGGCATGTGTGCACGGATGCTGGCAGTGGATGCGGGCAGGGATAAGGGCAGGGATGTAGACAGGGATGCAGACAGGGCATCGGGCAGTGGATCCGGGTAGGGATGCGGGCAGTGGATGCGGGCAGTGGAGACAGCCAGGGATGCGGGCAGTGGAAATGGGCAGGGAGGCAGATACGGATGCGGGCAGTGGATCCAGCTAGGGATGTGAGCAGGGATGCGGGCAGGGATGCAGACAGGGATGCAGACAGGGCATCGGGCAGTGGATGCGAGTGGGGATGTGGGCAGTGGAAATGAGTAGGGAATCGGGCAGTGGATCCAGGTCGGGATGCGGGCTAGTGGAGACAGCCAGGGATGCGGGCAATAGAAGTGAGTAGGGAATCGGGCAGTGGATCCAGGTCGGGATGCGGGCTAGTGGAGACAGCCAGGGATGCGGGCAGTGGAAATGGGCAGGGATGCAGATACGGATGCGGGCAGTGGATCCAGCTAGGGATGTGAGCAGGGATGCGGGCAGTGGATGTGGGCAGTGGATATGAGCAGGGATGCAGGAAGGGATGCGGGCAGTGGAAGTGAGTAGGGAATCGGGCAGTGGATGCGGGCAGTTGATGTGGGCAGTGGATATGAGCAGGGATGCAGGAAGGGATGCGGGCAGTGGATCCGGGTAGGGATGTGAGCAGGGATGCAGGCAGTGGAAGTGGGCAGGGAGGCAGCCAGGGCTGCCCAGTCTGTGCCCAGTGACACCAGGGCTCTCCCTTTCCCCGTGGCCTCATCCCGCAGGGCACTCTGCACCCACCGTGGTGACAGTGAGCATTTTTAAAATATCTTTCAGCCAAAATCGATGCCTGGTTGAGTAATTCAGACTATGAACTGGTCTAGAGGAACATGTCCCTGCCCAGGGCAAGGGGACTGGGACAGGTGTCCTTTCCCTTCCTACCCAAACTATTCTGCAATTAACATTTATTTAACTGGTTTGCTAATCAACTTTATATATATATGTATTTTTTTTATTATTATTTTTTATTTTTTAATAATATCCCCATAGACCTGTGTTCTCTAAATTATTTCTTAGGTAGTAAATTTATGTTTTGAAATGGTGATTATCTTCTGATCAGCTGATAGGGAAATCATAAATAGCTTCATAAGGACGAGCTGGTTCAAGATAAAGCATGTAATGAGAATTGTGGCTACAGATAGTCAGCAGGGTGAACTTGATAAAGCACCTCTGATGTGAGTGTGGCTCTTGGTGCTGTGTTTTGTGTGCTCATGGCCTGGGAAAATGGTATTTTTTTAGTTCTGGCAATCAGCAGCTGAAAGAAAAATGTAAGAAATGCAAAAGAAGACTGGATTCCCTGATTCTTTAGTATTTTAAGGTTTAGTGCTTCTCCTAACTGAAAACAGTTAAATTAATTTAAGAGCATTATGATTTTTCATGGTCTTTTTTTTTTAACTTAATATAAGCTAATGTGAACAAAAAAAGTATCTCGATAGGTGCCCAAACATTCCCTTAATTCAGCAAACTCTTGAAGAAGGAAAAAAAAAAAAAAAAAAAAAAGAGAGAGAGAGAAAAACGAATCCTAAATGAACTCACTCAGAGATAATCAAATCTGACTTGTTTACATGTTTGGTGCTGGTTTTTCTGTATTCAGCCACTACATTTTTTAAAATCTTGGCGAAGCCACTTGACTCCTTTTTTTTGTGTGTTTCTCTTTAATGACTGAGGCAGATATTTGGAATTGGCTGGGCATGGGGAGCCTTGGCTGTTCTCTCTCTGAATTTGTGTGCAGAGGGATGCCAGAGGAGAAGTTCGGGATTCACATTTTTTGTGTAGGAGTGATTTCTTTGTGGACAGGATGTTTTTTTGGATGCTTGGAGGTGTTATATGGACAATGGGAGGCAATTTAAATGCAAGGAGAGAACTGCAGGCCTGCCCTGTCTTTTAGACACTGCACCTCTGGTTTTCAGCAGAGCAGGAATTCCTAAACTGTGATTCATGGACCACTAATGGGATGGGGAGACTTTTTTGAAATGGTAATGCAAGACCAGTCGGCATGAGAAGCCGTTTAAGGTAGTTCCCAGATGAAAGGAAAACCCACAAGAACGTTTTCCACCAGGGATCCTGACTTTTCAAACCTCCTCCTCAAGTTTATTGATTTTGAGGATGCGCCTCCAATTGATCCCAGTTAGGGACATTTTTATATGGATTATGGGAGTTGTTAAAAATTTGAAATTGAGTTCAAGGGCTGCATTTCTTGCATTCTGGAGTTTTGAGGTTTTTTTACTATTAGGAGGTTTTTTTTTTTGTTATTTTTGTCTTTTTTTATTAACTTATTTTTATTTTTTATTTTTCCTTTCATAACNTTATTTTTGTCTTTTTTTTATTAACTTATTTTTATTTTTTATTTTTCCTTTCATAACATCTACTCTGATTTGGAGTAAATAAATTCCTAAGAATTTCAGCCACTACATCTGCAATTGCATCTGTAAAACACAGTGATCCAAGAGCAAACATTTTCGTTGGCAAAGTGGCAAGGAGGGGATGTGGTTTGTTTACCATTTCATTTGGAAATAGTCTATCAAACTTAAATTATCAGACAACTTTAACACTTAAAATCCACAACACTTCAGTCACTCCCCCAATTTAGATTTTTTTGTCCTCATAATAGTCATGATTGCTGCAAATACATTATTATTTGAAATTTTAATATACTTAAAACCTAGAATGTGTTTAGCCTCCCTCAAGTCAGAGTTTGCAGGTAAATTGTAACAGGTTGAGCTTTAAACTAATTTTTCTGGAGGCAAAATGTGCATTTGTATACATGAATATTTGCATGAGGGCACATTTTAATTTGGGAAAATGAGAGCCAATTACTGTGATTCTCTTAAGTAATAGAATAATTATTATTATTTTCTATTATTTGTACATAGTCATCACTAGGTGGAGGCATACTTTACATATTCTATTGAACATGTCATCTGTTATGGACTGAGATGAATTGCACTGATACTGCAGAGTTAAGTGAATGATCCCATTTTTATCCTGAACTGTTGAAATAACCTGTTACCACCCATGCCCAGCTCTCAAGCAGACTAAGCAGACTTGAGTTTCAACCATTATTGCCACAGAAAAACAATTAAAAATGGATAATTTTTAATCACATCCTGCTAGAAATGCCTTGAATTAATTCAGAAAAATTGTTAATGTGTGGTAAAGTTAAAAGGAGAAAACAAAGCAGGGGCCACAGAGCAAGAGACTGAAAGGACAAATATATATTTATTTCAATGCCTCAGCCTGCAGTGCTTAAATCAATATTCAGTGGATTGACTGGATTTTTTAAATTCTCATTTATTTATTGTAGCCAAGTCCATACCCAGTCCATCCACACCTTCCTCATGGGGCTGACTGTGCACGGATTTTGGATGGATTTTGACTGAGGCTTGCAAGACTTCCTCCATTGATGTTCATCCACTAATTTCACCCAAACTCTCCTGATTTACCCTAGGGTACATGGTACACATCTGTGCAGGTGTAAATAGTACCATGATTGTGCTTTTTTCCTTCTTTCACCTTTGTGAGCTGGTAGGGCTGAGTCTGTGTGAGGTGGTCCTTGGCTGACACAGCCCAAGCCCTCTTTGAGAGGCCACAAAAGGAAACTTTTGGGTGTGAATGTGGGAGTCTGAGATAAGAACTGTCTTTCTCCATACTTGGAATACTGTGTTATGGCTCTGCAGCTTTTAATACCCCCTGGCTTTTACTGTTGGAGGAAGAAGGCTCATGGTGCTAAGATTATAAAGAAATAAACCACTTTTTTCAGAAAATAATCCCCATTTTTTTTGGTATGGCACACATTGTCTTCTATCCATGCTGAGAAAAGTGGGGTGAATGCAATTTTACAGCTTTAATTTATTGCCATTTCAATATATTTCAGGGAATTAAGTTAGGATTGTTGAGAGATATTTCCTGGGCTTTGCAGCTTCTCCTACACCCCCAAACTGTCACAGTGGCCATTGCTGTGATGCCCAACTTTGTCACCTGACTTAGGATGTTCTGCCCTGATGGACCTGGGCTCCTCCATCCCCTAGGATTGAGTCAACCAGTTCCACCCTGGGAATAGACCCTTCTATGATCTGTAACAGACAGAGGTTTAAAAACACTGTAATACACCTCAAATATGCCCCCCTTGTGTCTGATTTGTTGTTTGTCTTTTTTTTTTTTTTTCCTTCCCTGTATATTATTTTTTTTAATGATTTGGAATCACACTTTTAATAATTATATTCACAATCTACAAGTAAGTAAACATTGTGTTTATTGCTCGAGGAATTGCCAACCAGCACTCAGCAAAGTATGTCCAGCAATTTATCAGTGTGTAGAAAATAATTATAGCAATATTTTGAAATGCATTGGTTGTAGTTCTGTTTTGATTTATAGAATGTAAATAATCAGTTTTGATTCTTCTGTTTCAAATGACTTTTTTGGAAGTAAGGCTTTTGAATAAGAGTCCCTCAAACCAAGCTGTTACTCCTGGGAAATTCTGTAGTGGTATGTTACTGGCATTTGAAAAATGCACACCTTCTGAGAAAAAACAGGAAAATTCTGTCAGACAGACTGATGGGAATTCCCAAGTTTGGAAATGCAAGTTCTGTTGGAAAACAATGGCAGCACAATTCAGCTAGGGCTGCAGTTGAAGTGAAAAGGAACATGTTTTCACCATTGCATAGATTTTTTTTTTTTTTTTGTGTGTGTGTGTGTGTTTTGTTTTGTTTGGATTTTTTTGTTGTCATTCTGGAAACAAATATTCTACACGATCAGTTAAAAAGTGCAAAGCAAGGAAAGAGAGAGAGTAATGTGTGTTGGAACATAACATAGGCTTTACCCATGTAGAAAAGTGTGAAGAAATATGGTAAAATTGAACGTAAACAAAGAAATGGGGAAAATGAATGTGGGAGTGAAGAACTGTGCAGGGAGTAGGAAGAATGTAATCCAATAGTAGAGATCAAAGGAAGGGAAGCCAATTTTTTCAAATATTCCATAATAACTTCGATGCAGCAAGGTAAAGGATCCGAACAAAGGGTCAAAACACCACAAATGGGGGAGAGGAGAAAACATTCCATGCAGCGAGGAGTGCGCAATTTATTGTCATTATTTTTTGTTCAGGATCAATTATTCCCTCCATCTCCTGGCATCTCAGGACTCTTTTATAATTACCAGCACTGTTCTCCCTCTCTCTCTCCTGCACACACGCTCCGTCTCGCTCCCCCTTGCAGGCAACACTTCTCCTCTCGCGCAGATTTGAGGGGGTAGGAGCATCTCAGGGGTTCTTTGCAAGATGCTCGTTTCCCACTGCAGACTGTGGCATTGCCAGGACTCTTCAGGGGACTCTCTGCCAGCTATCCTTAAAAGCTTGCAGAGGAGTGGGAGAAGATTTGCATACTGCCCAAGCAGGGCCAGATTTGAACCCCCCTCTCTGCTGAATAGTTTGTTACTGAGTAAATGATGACACCAAAATCGCTGCAGCTTCTGCAGTGGAGTAGGTGCTGTGCTATGCCAGGCTATTGGGGTCTGTCCCTTATTTCTTTTCTCTCCCCAGTCCTAAGATGCTCCTTTTTTATAATTCAAACAGAGATTTATTTTCACCTGCATTCCCTCTGCTTCTAATTTTACCTTTCTCTGCTCTTGTTTTCTTTTCCCTTCCCCTTTATTTGTATTTTAATAACATATTTTAAGCCATTTTTTTCTCCTGTTCTCAATGTGATGACAGTGTATCCTGATGGAAAGATAATAATGCCCAAGGAGGTTTTCTTTTATGAATTCTGCTGGTGTTACTTTCACATGCACAAATATATCATCTTGATTTCTAGCTCTGGGTCATTTCATTGCTCTTGTATGTCTTGCTACGAGATGTTTCCTGTAATTAAAAGATTAGGTTAAATAGATTATCTGTGCTGCCCTGTCTACATAAATGTTCTTTTTCTCTGCCTCTAGATACTGGCTTTTGTGTTTTAAGGCAATGTTGTGTACATGGAGTTGCATCATGTCTCCTTTGTCTTTGAGCTGCTGATTTATTGGTAAGAGAAGCAATCAAACGAGACATTTACCGCCATAGCCTCGTAGGGTCAGTGAATTAACAGGTGCCAATAAGTTCTAAGGAAGTGTTTTAATCGTTTCTAAAGTATTTAATTAATGGACTTTCTTAGAGGAGTGGTGACAGAGCAGACATAAGGCTGATAAATATTTAATGCTTGTATCTAGGGAACTTTTTCTCCCTTTCATGTAATTTGAGGTGTTTACTAATGGAAAACAAAACCTAAATTGTTGTGTAGCATGCAATCAATGCTAAGCTGCTATTAGATTGTCCAGGGTTTGGATACCTATCAGGAATTAATCTGCATGTGCTGTGATATTCTGCATTTAGAGCTGGTTTTGTTTAGAGGGGATTTTGGAACTGGGTTTCTCAGACAGAGCTGGATATCTGTGCATTAGATATCTCTGTTAATGCTTGTGGGCTGTTTCAGGTAGCCTCTATGAACAAAAATTATTGAATATTTAGTGTGTGCATGGCTGTTTGCTTGGGCTCTCATGGTTTCAGCAACTCTCACTCATAGGGTGGTAGCAGTAAAGAGACTCCAGGTCCCAAAATCCTTGTTACTCTATGTGATATTCAAAAAACTTTATTTAAAGCATGACACTGGAAATGTCATAATTATACTTAAAAATTTGAGGATATTTTTTACTTACTTATCATAATTTGTTATTTTCACCTTAGAGGAACATTTCCCTACTTGTTGCTTTCTTAAGTTTTCACTCCTTTCGCTCTTAAAAAAAAAAAAAAAAAAAAAAAAAAAAAAAAAAGAGAAAGAAGAAATAAATCAGCTGTATACAAGCTATATTTGACGGTATATAATTCCTCTTGCTCTTGAATTCTCTTTGTCTATTCCCATGAAAATAACAAATTCTTTTTTTTCCTTAATATCCCTACCTTAAGAAATGAAGTTTGTGGTACAGGAAGTGTGGCTCCATTAATTGAAGACCCTTTCCTTGCTGTCCCTTGCTCGTCTGAGCTTAGTTAAGTCACGCTCTGCTGTGTGCCGTGGAATGCAGAGCCTCTTGAAGGAATTGATTCTGTTTGTTGTTGCAGCTCAGCAGAGCTCTGATCCGCAATGCTCGAGCACACCAGGCTGCCCCAGACCCCTTTTGCCATTGTTAGTGCAGCAGTAGACTGGTTATTGGATTGTAAGAGTTGATTTTGTCCTATCAGGAGGGAGAAGTTGTGATATTACAGGACTGGGGACACAGCTCTGACCACCAGTGCTCCCACTGGTGACAGTGCCTTGAGCAGCTCAGCTCTGTTGATCACTTCTAATTATAATGGCATGCTGCTGGAGTTACAAAAAAGCATTTATATAGTGCTCAGGCCTCTTGACCACATAGAAAATGTAATAAAGAACATTGTGATTTAGTGACAACATTGTTTTATGAGTCCCTGAGCTATTAATGTGGAAAAGGTGGCAGACTGGGGCACCTGCAGAGNCTTTTAAAAACCCTTAATTTTACCCACTTTTCCTCTGTGTCTTTATTAATATAATTTCCATATGAAAACCTTTTATTAGGCATATATGATGTGTCCATTTGTTAGGGCTAAGTTTGAAGTCATCCACATTTTCTTTCCAGCTCCGTAGCATGTAGAGAAGGACGTGCTTATAATCAGTCAAGGCAAAATAATTGGAAATAGGAATAATAATATGGCAATGGGGCAAAATAATTGGAAACAGGAATAATAATGTAGCAATGGCCAATGTATTTGTCAGCTTGCCTGTGATGGTTTTGGTTTTCCACTTGACTCAGTGAATGTGTACACGGCATGAGGGGAAGCAGGCATTCTGTGAGTCTGATGTGTGCAAACCTGGAAACACAGTTATCACAAATGTTGATTAGATCTGCAGATGTAATTAAAGATACACATCTGCCTCTTTGGAAATGCAGCTCCGTTCTTGGGTTTTTGGTTTTAGCTTTTCAGAGGCAACTGTGCCAATCTGAGCAAGTCGAACAGTAACTTCGTTTGGACAAACTCTCACTCTGCTACTTTTTGTTCATAAATGCAGTTAACAAGTTCTTTTGTACTTCTTTGAGTGTTAATTGATGTAAACAAAGTCTGCATTTTATCTAATCCCACTGAAGCTTGTTAAAATTAGAGATGTGCCAAATTATTCCAAAGCAGGTTGTAAAGTAAGTGAACCATTAGATCCACTGGCTCACAAATGGCATAGAGAATGTGTGCTCTGTTTGCTTCTTTTTCAGGGACTGTTTATGTCAGAACTTTCAAATCACAGGTTTTTTTGCATCTCTAACATTGTGTTTAGTTAATCTGCATGGCAGAAATATAGTACAAGCAGCAGGGCTGAGCATGCCTAAAGCTATTCCTAGAAAAGTCCATATATACACTCCTAATTGAGCATACCTAGCAATCAGCTCTGCTAATTTCTGTACCCAGCATTTTCTTTCTCACAGACATGTCCATTTTTTTGGCATTTTCCCTTTGCAGGACTGTGACTTCCAAAATTGGTTGTTGCCTGATGTGTTATTTCAGTGATGGTAATCCAACACACAGGGCTCTGTGTTAACCTCAGCTGAGCCTCTGGGGTACAGGGCGAGCACTAAGGCATCATTTCTATGGAAAAAATTAGTGGGATTGATACAGCTGCATGGAACTGATGGCCCTTCTGTCCTTTCCTGGTAACTAGGCTGTCCTCACCAGAGGCTGTCCTCAAAATCTGCTTGTTCAGGGCTGCTGTGATTCTGCTCTTCTCCACACCTTTATCTGCTCCTTTGCCTTTTGGAAAATTACTCTTTTCCATCACCTGCCTCTTCTCCAGACCTCAAGGTGTGCTGTGCTGGTACAGGACAATGCCCAGAGCTGTTGTGCCTGCACAATAAATACAGAAGTCTACACTCCTGCTCCAGTCCTCATCCCCTGCCTGACTTAATGCCAACTGGGCTCTCTCAAGCCTTCTGACACTTAACCATGAAGACAAGTTCAACATCTCCTCCAAGTCTTTTGAAGCTGGGTGTGTTGTCTCCCCACTTAGACTTTCCCTGCAAGGTCCTACTGATAGAGGTGATGAGTTTGTTACATATGTAATACAAGATGTATGACTGGGGCCTTATGTTAATAGGAATAATAAAACCTTATAAAATAGCAAAAAAGTACTTCTCTGCTCTGTTTTCAAGTTTTGCTTCGAGTTGTAAATGATCACTAGGGATCAGTATCCTACAACTGCATGTTTTACAGCATCTCATAGCAATTATTCCTATGAGAAGTTTGATTCTTAGCTGCTAAATTGAGATATTGTGTCTATGCAGCAGGCACATTCACTGCTGCCCTCAAGGTGAAGAAGAAAAAATCTATAGAGAAAGTGGCTAGTGCTAGGATTTTTCTGGATTTTGGGACCTGGCTAGCTGGATACAGAGGAGCTGATATACCCAATTAGGAACCAGACTCATAAACTCCCTTACTGACCTAGTTAGCAGAGTCTTTATTTTAGCTTAATAGCCAGTGCTTTTTTCCAGACAAAAATGTCGTATGGACAATTCTTCTCTCAGGTAAAGCTGAGATAATTTGGTGAAGCATGTCAGAAAAGACAGATCTCAAAGATCAGTATATATAGATGTTAACTTTCATAATTCTGTTTTTTTTTTCTAGCTGCCAGCACCATAGTATCTAATCTTTCTAGCAAACAGGTGGCTCTTGCAGCATGCTTTACAATCAGTCAGACTTTGGCTCAGTCTAATTTGCTTAATCATATTAATTAATTACTTTTGTAAATGTCAGAAAAGTTCAGCAGACATTTTACTTTTAAAAAAGATTTTTGAAGATCTTTCTAGTAAATATGTAACTTTGAAATATCTGCAGTATTTTTACTGAAATTGCATAGTTACTCAGATTATTCATTACAAGTAAACTGTTCAACTTTTTTTTTTCTCAGTCTTTTCACTTAACAAATTGACTTAGATTTCTATGAATTTATTTCCTATTTTATCGCAGTTTAATTAGGTGATGCCAATCAATTTCATCCTATGATCTGTTCTGCTAGTTACAGTGTGGCATTTTTCCATTTAATATACCCTCTGATTGGAGAACAAAGTATTAATGGTAGGTAAGCACTGTGGACTAGTAATTATTTGGGTTTTTCCCAAATGCCTTTTATTTCTGTATACCAAGATTTGTTTGCTGAAGAGTGAAGGATTTTTTTCAAGCATTGGAAACTCCAGAAGTCAATTTTAGAGTAGGAAATGCAAAGGGTAACATGCCTCCTAAAGGTGGAACTCAGAGGTGTTGTAAGCCACCTGTCTTGACCAGGGTTATTTGTTAAAATGGTGACACTGTATTCTTCATTTAATTAATAATATAAATGACAGGTTGTGAACATTTACAGAACAGTGTTTGATAGTTTTGGTTTTTTTCCCCTTTTTTCGATCTGTATCTGTGTTGGATGTTATTTGGTTATTTAGTGAGGCTCAGAACAGAGGTCAAGGCATAGGTGATGCTCTGAGTGACAGTTCTGAGAATCAAAATATTGAGACTTTATAGAACTCTGCAGCCACTGAATCATAGCAGGTGTAGGTGAAATGAAGGAAAACAAATGCTCCTACCTCAAGAAGCCTTGGGGGAATCACTTGAAATAAAGCCTAATTGACTAACAAATCTACAAATGGTGCTTTTCCTTACATCTGACCATGTAGTACACTTCCCATAATTTCTCTGTGCTAACACATTTTCTGGCTAATGGCATCTGATGCTTGCAGTCCCTGCTGCCAGTCAGGGTGTAGGCAATGTGCTCCAGATGTGCAGTGTAGGATCACTGTCCTGCAGCAAAAAGTCCTTCTGTTCCCATCTGTAACAATATTTAACTTTGAACAGGGCAGTGATGGTAACAAAGAATTCCTCCTTTCTTTGGTGTCTATAAAAGCCTGAGATTTTTTAGGTTAAAAATAAGTAAACATGAGAAGCTTAAAAAAACCCCAGTTTTCTGCAACATGGTATCTTCAGGTTACTGATCATCTCTATGTGCAACTCAGGGTCAAGCCAACAAAAGCATTGGGTTTGGTCCTGCATCATGGGTGCTTCCATCTTAAACCCATCTTAAATTGTAAACCTTTGGGATTTCACAGTTCCATGTGTTCTAGTGCTATTGCACTATTGTACTGTTGTACTATTAATGCTGCTAAAGCTACTTATTTGGCTAGAACCTTCTAATTCCCAACTATGCATGGGGGTAGCAGACACTGTATAGAGCAAAAGCAAGCTGAACACGAGCACAAGGGCTTGCTTTAATTGTCTAGGAATTTGTCTCTCATTCTGAGATGGCTGTGTGTGGTATTTTTTTTTAAATGAAACATAATGAAGGTTGCACCACAACTTGGCCTTGTTGACTTTAAAGTGCATGAAATCTCACCAGCCCTTCAGTGAGCATGGGGTACATTTAAGCAGAAGAAGGCAGATTTTGTGTGGATCTGGACCAATTGATGTTTTTTTGGCAGAAACAATAGAAAACATATTACACTGTGTTTTTATGTTTGTTTCCTCACACTGTGTGGTTTTGTCTGGTTTCTCTGCAAGCAAGGTTCAAGCTGGCGAGCCACACAGTTTCCTTTTGATTTCTTTGTTGTTCGTTTATTGGAATTTGAGATTGGAAGCAGATACAGTGGATGCAAACCCAAGCGAGCCAAAATGTTTTCAGTCTGCCTGTGCAGCCCTGTCTGAAAGCTCAAGTCATTGAATTTTATACAGCAACAATATTAAGCTAATTCTTCCAACTCTTCTGGAATGTATATTTCCATTAGGATGGATGTATTCACATAAACTAGTTATTTTAATATTCTTCTGAACTGGAATGCAATTACTCACTCAAATTAGCCTTTCAAAATATTGACTAAAGGGGTTATGACATTCTGATCCTTCATGAGGCTATGGTCAAAAATTCAAAGTTTGTCAAGATTCAAGATGCAGGCACATGAAATGGAGTATAAATGCAGGTTATGTATACTCCATCTGCAGCAATAATATTTTAAAAACTTAATCAGTATAATACTGCTTGACAGAATAGCACAAGATAAACTAATATTTTCAGTTCAATTGCATAAAGGCAGTTTAAAAATAGGCCTTACCATTTGATCAAGCATTATTTTCCCTATGAAAGAACATGTGGAAACAGTAAGAAATGATAATCCAACATAAAATATACAAATGTACAAATTTTATCCAAATGCTCCAGACAAGCCAGTATGGCAACCAGTATAACATACTCTGCTTTTCACTAGTATGCTTTCAGCATCAGTACTTAAGGGGTTTTTTAAAGTGTTTAAATATATTTGATGTCCACATAGGGGTCCAGACAAAGCACTGGGGCACAAGTGCCTTGACATCTGAAGCTGTTCTTTAGCATCTGGCTCCCACCTGCCCACTTAACATAATTACTCAACATCAAACACTCTTTTGGTCATCTCCAGACTTCAAAGCCTCAAAGGAAAGGGAAAGTCCTTGTGCTTCTCTAAGATCCTGCCATGGCCAGCCCTGGCACTGGTGGTGGCACTGGCACCATCACCCACGTGGTGCAGGAGGGTGAAGGGGTGTGCTGAGATCCAGTCCTTTCCCCCATGTACATGGAGTGGAAAGCTCTGGATATTTTTCCTGGTTTATTTCCTTTAAGAGGACAGAAAAGGCCCTTGTCATAGGTAAGAAGACCAGAGTGCTTGTTCTGGTGTCTGTCCCACTTTGTGTACTTATCCCAACTCCCTGTCCAGGTCACTTGCTGTGAACAAAGGTACTGAGCCTTACCTTTTGTTGGAGTAAGACTAAGATGTCCATCCTTCTGGATTGAGAGACAGCTTTGCTGGACTCCTCCCCTGAGCTTGTGAGCTGTGTTAAGGAGCTGTCTGGTTCAGTCAGGCTCATCCATCTCCATCTCCATCTCCAGGTTAAAGTGACATGGAGCTGCTACCACTTGGATCTTCCACTACATATTCACCATGTGCAATGGAATGGCCCTTCCTCAGCTTCACAGGAACTGGGCAACACTCCTAGAAATGCACAGGAGGTCAGAGGATAAAGAGAAGTTTCTATGGCCATGCCTCTTTGAAGTGTATTTGTTCACATCACAGCCCTCCTCGGCGTGGAATTCCTGAGCTTGAGCTCTCAGTGCTCTTTCCTGAGTGGCACAAAAGCTTTGTGATGGTGGGCACACCTGGCACACCTGCTGTGAGAATTGAGAATTAAAAATCTTGTAAATTAAAAATCTGGCTTTCAGAAACTAGACCCAGGCTGTGAATATATGCAGAGTAAACAGGTCTCAGAGAATAGAAGCCGCAGGTAAATCATCTGGTTTGTGTTTTTTCTAGATATGCTTTGTTATGGAGGTGTTATTCTTTCTTATTTTTGTAGCTTTCCTTTAACGCGTGGTGATTTATAGATGTTTAGATGTTGTTTTGTAATGCAAAATGTGTAACCCTCAAAAAACGTGGAGAGCAAAACTTTCCTAAAAATATTATACTTTCTTTTCCTGCATAAATTAATGTGTCAGGCAAATGATAAATATCAACAGTGTTTTCAGAGCAAGAATACTTTAGATAAAGGGCAGAAACAAAGACAATGTGTGTCGGGTGTGTTGGGATGTGAGCGAGTTAAGAGTCTTTGATAGCGGTTATTCTGCTAGTCCAAATAATGACTAATTACCACAGCAATCCTTATGTTCTGTGCCATACGGACCCCACCATCCCCACTTAAAAACACTAATGGCAAATATACATTGCAAACAGATGCCACATGCATGTATCATCTGAAAAGGCTTTTAGGAAAACAAGATTGCTGGTCTTTGGATAGAAGCAGAGCAGTTGCGCTGCAGGATGGCAGAGCACCAGTGATTCCTGTCCCACAAGAGACTCCCCATCTGTGCCACCACTGCAGGAGGATCGGGGATGGAGTGAGGGAGAAAAGCCTGGTTCAGGTTTGAGCAGAAATCACCCTCTCCAGGTACAGCTTTTCTGAGCCACAAGCCCATATGGGTGATAGAATATTAAGTCTGAGCAGACTGAGATACTTCTCATTAGGTCCAAGCCTATGTTGATCCTCAGCTGGTGGGGAACAGCTTTGGAAACCATGCTGCTGGAGCGTTTAGGAGTCTCTCTCTGAGATGTTGTCTGGAGAAATGGTGTTTAAGGTCTTTCCAACCCCAGAAATTAATTTCCCTCTGCCTGTTTCAAGGTAACTTGTGCTCAGCTCAGCCTGTGTGTTGCTGGCTGGACCATGGATGTCCCTGACACCTCAGATCACCTTCGGGGAGCTCTGAATTAAGACATAAAAATTGCAGATTTGTAGCCCAGGGATTGGTGCAGGTGCACTGGGAATAGGGAGGAGGAGGAGAGGACTGTGAGTTGCCACAACTGGTACCCTGGTACAGCCCTGGGATGGGCAGGTGCTCCATGGATCAAAACTCCTGCTGGGCTGCAGCTGCTCCTGTAATCCCAACCTTCTGTCATTCCTGCAGAGTCTCACTGCAGAGCTTTGACTTCTATAATGAACCACTTTAGGGTGGGGGGGAAATAGGCCTGTAGACATCATATTTTGAACAGCATATTTGCAAAGGGCCGTTATTTTCAGTAATTGGAAAATATGGAGTTAAATTTTGGAAAGCAAGGGGCACCCTTTTAAAAATCCTTTGCTAGGAAATAAAGAGAAAGGAAAGAAACAGAAAGGAGAAAAGAAAAGGGGGGAAAGAATATTTTGGCCTAAAAATGATTACTCTGGATTTTATCACTGCATTCTGGGCTTAACCATCATGAAACCTCGCACAAATGTCTCTTTACCCCCGATCTCAGAGATGAGGAGGTTTGGTCCACAGAGGGTTCATAAGTGCTGATCCCACCGAGGGCCTGCCAGGCTGCACATCGTGTCCCAGGGCAGGGCTCAGCCGTGCTCCTGGCAGCACCGAGGGGTGCCAGGGCCCGAGGATTCCGCGGGCACAGCCGCCACTGCCAGGAGCCAAGGGACGCGTTTGTGTCTGCTCGGCAGCCGTGGCCAGTGGCACAGCTCTGCCACTTGACACATCATAAGACAAACATGTCAGGGGAGAGTTGATGTGTTTGAAAATCAGGCTGTGAGCCGCTCTCAGCATTAGCAAAGTTCCTTTCTGATATTTCTGCCATTTTGCCGCGTTGCGATTTTAGAGGGCTTGAGTTATTCTCTTTTATAGGCATTCAATTCTAAGATAAATCCTTAATAATATGAAACTGTGTATCTCATAAATGCTGATTAGAATTACTTCTAATAATTTTCCAGTTAGTTCTTACTGCCTGCTAGTATGCTGATGCAGCCACTGCAGTGTCATGTACAACCCTGAATCCATGGCAATTCCTGAAGCATCATGAGATCTTGATTAATGAAACATGGCTAATAACTCACCAGCTTTGATGGAGCAAACATCTGAAGGAAAATGTGTATTTTCCTTAAAATATAAAGTTTTCAAAGCACTGTAAGAGAAAGGCCTATTGTGACCTTATAATTGCACGAAATGATATCCTTAGGATATCAAAATATTTCAAAATCTGATCTCAGAATTCCTCCAGCTACCTGCTCCTCTGTCCTGCATATTAGTCCAACATTTTTATTGCTTTATTGCTCTTCTGCTTGCCCCTTCAGAATCATGCTTATGTTACACGTTCCTCTAGACAGTCTTTCACACTTCATAAGGCTCTGAACTATCATTAATTAGGAGGCATTTCCTCCTGAAAGTCCCCTACGTCTCTCTGATGGTGCATGAAGAGAGAGATATATCCTCACCAAATGAATAATTTCTCCCTGTTGGTCATTATCCCTGTGGGACAATGAAATCTGTCCTGGTGTCACTGACCATGGGCATGTAGAGCAAGCTTACAGAAAATGCTTGTCCAGAGGTACAGAGGTGTTCATTTTCTGTCTGAGTTTACATGGAATATCTGTTCTCAGTCAAGCCTTACCCATAATACATACAGCTGCAATAATCTCTCCAATTATTTTTTTTTCAGGAAATACCATTATTTATATTTCAAGTTTAGCCTTTTTTTTTTTAAATATAAAAGGCACAACAGTGAATATGACATGTTATTATTTTCAATGCATTCAGTGCTTAAGCTGCATACTTTTTTTTTTTTTCTCTCTGGCTTAACTTCTGTGTGAAAACAGTGCTGGATAATTCATATTATTAATATTTTTTTTTTAGTGCTTCTCTGTATGATGGAAAAGCACCTGGCCTCATCATTTTATGCATAGGCTAAAACTCAGTATGGAAAGCTCAGAGCTCCTTTTGTAAAGCTCAAAGACATTTATCTATGTTATGTGTATTCGGATACTTGGGAATCTTTTCTATCTCTCCCCCAGGGCCTTACAGGTCATTTTCCATGTATATCTTAGTGGGACTGTTCAGCACCGTGTCCATTCCATCTACCTCCAACTTCACCTGAAGGGCAAAATCCTTAAGATCTTGACACAATACTGATAAATACATGGAATTATTAAAGTTGCCATCTCAGCAGAATAGGATTGCTGCTGCCTTTGTTCTCAGGGGAATACATATTTCACCCAGTAGCAAGACACCCAACTGCTGCAACAATCAAAACTCTCTGAAATGCCTTTAAGCTAATCATCTTTGAACATAAGCCTTTGTTGTTAAATCAGGGACCTTCTAGATGCAAGGCAGAGAAACCTTTTTTGTTTCTTCTCCACCTTGCACAAAACAACTTTAAGCCTGTCACTGCTGACAGTAAGGTTCAGTGATCTGTCAACATTCACCCCTGATAAAGACAGTGAGAGAAATCCGTGGCTCTGGAGAGTTCAGTAGAGACCAAACAGTATGTTTGCAAAAGAGCATTTTTATATGTTTTCTTGTGACAGCACTAGTTTAACAGAAAATAGTTGGAGTGTGCCAAAAAAAAAAAAAAAGGGTAAAAGAGAAAGAAAAGAAAAAAAATAGAAAAAAAGACAGAAGTAGTAAGTTAGGCTAGCATGACATGATGGATCTGGGCTATGACAAACAGAATTGGAAAAAAACTTCCCTGGGGACCAACTATAGCAGGTTTGCTGAATTGTATTTCTTGATTTCTTACTGTGCAACAGTGCTTTTTAGTGTTAGATTGACTAGGCTTCAGAATATTTTTAAAATTGTACAAATCAAAATCCATGTAGCTTAAAAATGAAAGATGTAAAAGGTTTAGGAGTTTGATGTATTGAAAGGCATTCTGTATTCCCTCATGTGAGTATTAAATGTACACTTTGCCTGTTTGATGAATTTTAAATCTTTGTGGATTGCAACATGCACCACAGCAGTTTCGGGGGTATAAACCTTGTCTAAAGGAAAGTGTAAAGGATGTGCAGTGGTCAGACTTCAAGCTAAGCTATTCTTCACTTTTCCTGGTTTTCCTAGGTGCTGCAATATGTAGCCAGTCCAATTTATAGAGAGCTAAGTAAGAGCACTTGGGGGAAAAAAATTGAAATATTCTTCTTGGAACCAACTAACCCTGACTACATTAAATGCAGGGAGTTTTCATCTTGTTTTAATTTTAGTGCAATATGAAAAAAAAAAAAAAAGGAGATATTTATGATGAAAGGACAGGCTGAAGGGATCAGAATATTTTGGAATAATAAATGCCTTTATTCAAACTTACTGTCATGTCAAACAAGGGTCTTGCTTGGTGACAAGCAAAGTGAGGACAAAAGGCTTTAGGGGCTTGAAAGATGACATTAGATGACATTGATCTCAAAACCTCTGGTTTCTAGGTACATCAACAGAGAGCTGGCACAGCAGGCCAGCAACACAAGGCATGTTTTACTGGGTCCTGTCATCTCTCTCAATTCTATTCTGCCTCCTGGTGATGGGAATATCTCCGTCCACCACGGCAGCACTTTCTATAACACAAAGTGCTCATGAAAAAACCAAAGCATTAAGACATGAAATGATAGTTACGAAATATAAAAATCTATTGTATCTGTGTTTTAATTGGGATGGATTTGTACATGTGTTTTGTTTGTATGTAAAGTACAAGGGACAAGTTGGTGTTGTTTGGGAGAGACAGTTGGATTGGTAGGAGTAGAGGGTGAGGGTAAAGTAAGGAAGATCAGCCCAAGCCTTTCTGTGACTTTGTTTTTTTCAAATCAAAATAAATTTGTTCCCATATCCTTACTCCTCTTCAAAAGTTATCTTTCATTTCTGCTTCAATATTTAAATTTTTACCCCAACTTGAACTTCTGATATTAAATTTAGAATGCTTTGAGAATTTTGAAAAAGAGAGACTCATGACTGAGGTCTCTGACAAAAAAATTGTGATCACATGGGAATCTAATGATAGGTGCAGGGCTGAGCCTGGACAGACATCAAGAGGTGATAAATATTTACAAAACTTTAATTTTTCAGCTCTCACAATGAACATTAGCTGGTTATTCTTCAGAGCAATTTCCAGAAAGGCTTCACTACATTTGTTTCCAACTGAGGAAATCAAAGACGTAAATACAAAGTCAAGAATTAGGCAAAATGTCAAAAACTACTGTTCCTACATCCAAGGCCATGCAGCCCCTACAAGGCAATGGGGTTTGTGTCTGCAGCTGAAGTCTCCCAGATCAGGGGCTGCTTTAGTTCAACATCTAATAAGGCATGAAAAAAAACAGATAAATAGACCAGCAACAATTTTTAAGGGACATAAAAAGTCATCTCCTTCCCATGACCTTCCAGCCTGTATCATCAAAGGTCACCTGTGAGATTAGAAGCAAATTCTGGACTCTGTGAGGGGGATAGTGGTGCTGTTGCCAATTGCTTTGACTCGCATTATCAGCCATGGTACTGCCAATCACTCTGCTGATGCCTGTCAGGTTTCCACTGCTGCCAAGCAGAATGTAAAATTGACAGGGAATATTACAGTGCTCGTCAAAAACTGTGAGGTACCTCTGCCGTGGGGAGAGCAGGCACCTGTGGTTACAGAAAAGGATCAAGGCTCGGGAACACTTCGTTGCTCCCTTTACATTTTTTGAAACTTAATAATTTTAGAAGTGAAGTGCACAGTTCACCCATATTGAGATTCTGATTATGAAATTGATATTTCCACAGATTGAGCTAACATCCAATATGCTTTTCAATGCAAGCCTTGAGCAGAGATGTGAAATAAAATCAAAATGGGATTAAATTTTTGACAGTGGGAACAATACTCGTTAATTCTGTAGTCTAAAGTTTTGAGTGGCTGATCTGTATCTTTTTATAATATGTACTGTGGTCAGTTCCAAAAATCTGTCTACATGTTTCTTTTCTATTTGACATGGTTTCTCCAGTTTCAAGAAGTTCTCTTCCACCTATTGCTGTATTCTTGGGACTGACTGCACAAACCCAGGGTTTGAATTTGTACAGCCATCTAAAGCGTGGTTCATTAATCATCTGTAAAGTGTAGAGTTTCACAAATGTAATATACACAAAAACTACAGCCAGCTGGACTTCTGGGTTTCCAACAGAACAATGACATGCCAGGAATACTTCACCATTACAACCTGACACTAGGTTTTCTGCTGAACAGAGAAGACTCATGAATACATTCAAGAGAAGTCAATAGCTTGTGCAGCTATTGAGAATTATTTAATTAAATCTGGAAGCTTTCGAGGAAGCTATAAAAATGAGGTTAATATGTCAGACTAATAAATTCTATATAATTAAGCTCCCCAAATATAGAAATTTCAGAATACGATGCTAAACATATCACAGTAGGGACATCAATTTATTTAATCTTAACATTGTTGCATTGTCTCCATGAACTTCCATTGGTGTCACAATAAGATTATTATGACAGCACCATTAAGCCCCATTCAAATGAATGGGGAATTAGTGTCATGATGGAAACAGCTGCAGCTAAGAGCTGCTGTCTATGATCAGCAGTTATTTTCAAAAAGTCAGATATTTTACTATTACAACAATTATATTTTCTCTCTATATACATATATATAGCACAAGGAAGAAACCTGGGGGTTCAAGGCACAGTGAAACCCAACACAGAAAATGTGAACTATGTCACTGTTTAACTCAGTTCACCAAATCTTCACTATTCCAGCTCCATTTGTGTATTTTCCCTGATGTGTAAAGTCTTGACTGAACAGACATATTGCTAGATTTTTGGACTGTCAGTCGATATCTTGCATGTTGTCAAGAATCTCTGCTTAGTCCTTTGTCCACCTCCCTCTTCCCAGAGGATGGAGAGTAAAAGACTTTTTGTCAATCATAGCAGATGCACGAGGGCAGGATGGGGATCATACCAGTGACAAGAAGAAGTGAATTTAATGACTTAGAAGACAGAGTACACTCAGCTTTTTCTTTTATACCTGTCCACCTTATGCCACCTCAGTCTGCATTTGCCTTTCCATGTGCTGCTCTATCGTGTTGAGAGAACACTTCCACTAAAAGCTCCCATCTTCTAGCATTACATATCACAACTTTTCTTAAATTCTTATGGATTCAATAGCAACCTTAGGACTTGAAACTCTTTGAACAGGTTTTCTCTCACATATTAAACAAGGAGATCTCTGCAAGTTTGCAAAGAAATGTATTTAGATTCGAGGCAATAGGTTTCACATATATACTGCTGTTTAATAGAAAATGAAATTATTTTATTGATAATGCCAAAAAGAAAGTTGAGAGTTCTTCATGCAAAGGTGCATATCTGAAGCGTATCTATCCATATCTAAAAGATAATTCTCCATGCTTTCCAGGGTAGATTTAGTTAAGTCTGCATGCTTCAGGACCAAAGTAAATTACTTGAGATATTTAATATTTTTAAGCTCTAGGCTGGCGGTGTTGCAGAGTGGTTGTTTGGAAACTCAGGTTGGTTTATGTTTAATATTATAAGTAACTATTTGAGTGACATCACAGTCTTATGGATTTTTAGCGGTGTTTAAGCAGAATAATTCTTTTTCTTCACCATGAAGACTTCAACTTTTAAATTATGTAGCTGGAAATACTTGGTACCTGTGTGCCAGTTCCCATTCTGTCCTGAAGAATTCAGAGATTACAGTGGTAATGCACGGTTTCATGGTAAAACCTTTTCCTCCCCGTGCAAGGGGTTTGCCCTGTCAGTCATCACCTATGTAGATCCTTTCTCACACATCCAGCTCGCTGCAGTTCTGCATCCTGCACTTCAAATAGTTCAGATTGCTGAAACTTGGGAGGTCAGTTCAATCATTGCTGCTGTGCTCCTGGGAGCAAAGCAGTAACGTGAGACTGCCAGCCCTACCCCGGGGCCTTGGGGAACAACGGCTCCGCTGTGCGAAGGGAGAGTAAGCACCTGTTGTAAACAAATTAAATGCTGTTTTTAAAAATCACAAATATTAATACCTGCCAAAATTGTGCCAATCAAAGGGAACCAGTTGGTGGCAGAAAGTACAATAGGAGATATGTTCTAAGTAGGTGTATTGTGCATCTCTGGTGCAAGCATTCTTTGATGAAAAGGCAGCTTGTTCGGGACACCTAGATTGAATTTCTTGTAAGGCAGCTGCTTTGGAGGATATAAGATATTTCTCTCAGCCACCTGTTTCCTTTTATTGTGTTAGCATTTGAGTTTGTTGGGACAGCCCATGTGAGGAGATAAGGCAGAGTTGCTGTATTTTGTTTAGCAGGGCATACTTGTTCATGCTTTTGAATATTAGTGGAAGGAGTTCAGCAGGGCAGCCCTGTGTGTGTTGGATTTAAAAGCTTCTTTTGTTCCCAGCTTCAGTTATTTGTGGATTTGTGTCCTTGCCTTGGCATTGGAAAAGAGTTAAAATAATTGTATCTTTGCAAACAGTTGCACAACAGAGCAGGGAATGGGGGGACAATCTAGACTTTACAGCAGAGGAGTATCCTCAATGGTCTACAGCCCAGCACTGCTTCTTGCTTATGTGTTGTGTTTATGCCAAAACTGATTATTTCTCTTCTTATATCTTCTATTTGATATATTTTGATGTATATTTGAGCTGTGGCTGCTGCTGGAAGTGTCCAAGGCCAGGTTGGAGATTGGGGATAGTGGAAGGTGTCCCTGGGCTTGGCAGGGGCTGGAACTGGATGATCTCTCAGTTCCCTTCCAATCTAAACCATTTCATGATTTTATGATAATTTTTCCCTCAGGCTGCCTTGGTGAATCCTCATTTCAGGTGTGCTGTAAGAGCAGAACAAGTGCTCAGTGTGAGGGGTGGGGTTGGGTCAGGGTGCCAGTGACAAAGGAGCTCAAAATGCTGCACAAACAGCTGTGTATTTGCAAATAGAAATTATTTTAATTTTGACAACTTAAGGAGTGCTTGAAAATGTTGAGCACTGTCCCCAGAATGGTAGACAGAGGAATATGTAAACCATATTTCCTTCTTTGTAGGATATATTGCATACAATTTTGTATTGTATTATAATGTACAATATTGTATATATTGCAGGAATATTAGGATACAATATTGAACTGTTCTGAAGCAAGAGAATTGCTGAGAGTAAAATAACATTCAGACTCCAGTGAAAATAGTCCTGCCATGTACATCACAAATTCAGTATACAGGGAGAAGATTAAGTGTTAACTATTTATTTAAACGTTCTTTATATTAATTTTCCAAAGCAACAACAAAAAGACTCACGATGACAGTTGGACATTTAAAAATATGAATGTTGCAACATGATTGCAGTTATTTTTATAGGGGTACCTGATCCCTGCTGATTGACACAGTGATGTCTTCTGATTGAATTAATATTCATTACCTTAAAAAAAAAAATATCCCCCCCAAATAAACAACCAAAACAAAGAATAATTTATTTTCTCAAACTATTTTTAATGCTTTAAAAATCCCAAAGCCTTACCCTCTACTGCTTTTGATTCTTGATAAAATCATGCAAACACAGCCAGTTTGATGCTATTTTTTTGTTTACAGTATTGCTGTGTTGTTTTGGTTAACAGAATGAAAAACAGCACAGTTAGACTACAAGTAAAAATGTTTTATTCTTAGTTTGTTTCATCAATAAAAGCTGACATTTTTGCAAGAAAGATGTTATACTATTGGAATTAACTCTTAGTCAATTGTAAATAATTGTATTATATTGGTATGTTATCATGAAGATTAGAAATCATTTCCCACAGAATCATGTTCCTGCTTTCTCAGCACTGTTTCAATTGAAAGGAATTTGAATGAAGTGCATCTCATTACTAACATAAAGTAGATGGAGCTTGAATAATTTTTATATTTATTTTCCATAGATAGCTATTACATTTCTTATCCTATCCATCCAAATTTTATAAAATAAATTGTTTTAATCTGTTTTTTGGAGAGAAGCAATGAATTTGTTTTTGCAGAAGTAATACATCTGAATATATTGTAATATGCATAAAAATCTGTTAACACAGTTATTTATACAAAAAGTGTAGCTGCCTTACCTTTGATTTAATTTACATACTTTATTTGCCTTCTGACAAGTTCTTCCCTTGCCTTTTTTTATTTATGTGCCAAAAATATGTCTTTTCAGATAAGTCAACTAAAACTTTAATGTATTGTATATTTTAAAACTACATAAAATGTTTTATGCATTCGCTAGTTTTTTCCCACAAGCATTTGTTAAAGGTGATGCTATATCAAGATTAGACATGTTTTACCACTGATAACAGTATAATGACATTGTATTTCTTAAATATTATGAGCAAATAGATGTGTTCTATTTTAAAGCCGAAGCCGACATTTAAGTTGAATTATCAAGCATTTAAAAAAAAAATAAAAGAAAGAAAGAGGAAAAAAATCTTTATTACATGAAGGTCAAAACTTTGGCAGGCTTTGTTTTTTTTTTGTTGGCTTTTTTTTTTTTTTTTAATAAAAGAATTCAAGCCCACACCCTGAGAAAGAATTCGATGCATTTACTTTAAGTATGTGAAAGATGTGAGCGACATAATTATTTTTCCATTCAAATGTGGAAAACAATAAAAGTTTCCCATATGTAGTTCATAGGCTGTAACTCACATCACTCAGCACTAAAGCAATAAGCAATAGTGTTGATACAAAGAGCTCCAACTCTGGAAATATCAGCTTAACCCTTGCTGGTCTTTCCCTGCACTTTGCTACTGTAAACATGGTTTGAATTTACATAAGCCACCATTCATATTCTTGTGAGTTCATAATATAAATAATGCAGAAAATCTCATTCACTTCCCTAAATTATGCTAGTCATTACAGATGATTCATGTAAGTATTAATCTCTTGGATGTGGCAGAAAACTAGGGAGGAGAAACTACCTATCATATCATTTGCAGTTAAGAACCTGCTGCGTATCTCTAAGCTTTGCTTGAAATGCTTTGCAGTAATTGGGTGTGCATCTTTCCACTCTCCTGTAATCCAAGTGGCAATATGGGTTTCTCTGTGATTTCCTCGTGCTAGAAAATACAATTTGTGGAAAGATGCTAAAGTAACAAGAAGCCTGGGGGCAGGGTGAGGTCCTGCATGCAGGTTTTAGGAAAACAGCCACAAATCTCTTTATTTGTTGCATCAGGATGTGTGATGAGGGGATAGACTGGGAAAGCAAATAATTAAATCATAGATTTACAGAATCCTAGAATGGCTTGGGTTGGAAGGGACCTTAAAATCCATCCAGCTTCAGCCTCTGCCATGGGAAAGGAAAACTTCCACTATCCCAGGTTTCTCCAAGCCCCATCCAACCTGGCCTTGGACACTTCCAGGAATCCAGGGGCAGTCACAAAGAAAGTATTTATCTCCTAAGACATTTTTAGTGCAAATTGATTTATTTCCCTGAAGGCTAGCCCTAAAATTGCTGCCTGCCTCTTACCTTGGAAAATCTTGGCACAGCAGAGACTCATATGTGGTCAGAATTAGCTTTATAACTTATTTTTTAAGAGCAATGGACCAAGAGGAAGGTCATTGACAGTTTTCTTTGCATTTCCACATGTTTGGCTTTCTTCTTCATCCTATTTAATGTGTGATCTTCCTCTGAGCTTCTGCACCTTGGCACCTTCCTGAAAAAATAGAGGGCTAAGGGCGAATTATTGAATTTAAACAGTTAAATATCAAAAATATAGGCTGCAGCCATAACCTTGATGTTTGTGAGTGAATGCTTGCAAGATGTTCTCCAAGACAGGGCAAGTGGGGACTGACAGAAGAAATCAGCTGTTGAAATCAGGCTCCAAAGAGGGTAGAGAACAGGGTAGGAGAAGCACCAAGGCACAGCAGGGAGCAAACACATAACTGAGCATTTCTCTGCAAAGCTCAGAAAAGTCGAGAAAGACACTAGGAAATATATTGCAGTCATTAGTCATATATATTAGGAGCTGGACATTTATACCTGATGTTCATTAATAGTTGATGGATATATATAATACATTGCTGGGCAATTATATTTAAAATGCCTTAAATATATTCCCCTTTTTTTTGAGAGACGGTAGCGCCATGAAAACTTTGGTTTTGCTAATAGAAAATGCCAACTCTAGAGTCATTAAAAGCAATCTTTAAAGCCACTTTTTGTGCAGTGGGTTTGCAATACTGACCATCCAACCATGTTCCAGATTCTCCTTTAGCTCAGGAGTATGCCAGCTTCCAGGAAGAAGGGAAAGGAACACAAAGGTGGGGATTAGAATAAAAATACATGGGATTCATACTGCTTTAAATACTAGTGTGGAGAATCAGAAGTGTAAAATAGGAGTTTGGGAGGTTGTTGACATTCATTGCCACAAAGGACATTGAGGTATGGCACATCCATGGCTCTGTGTTGCTGCACAGATAGGACAGAGCTTTACAGGTAGATACCAGGATTGTGCCTAGAAATTTGCATTTCAAAGATCTTGACTATCTGAATACTTTCAAGACAGAATAAAGACATAGATTGTAGTTTTTATTTAAGCCAATTCATAATATTTTTCTTGCATTTTCTCGTGACACTGCATTCCAACTCGGTTTTGAAAGCCTTAAAATTATTTTTTTTTGTGTGCATGTGAGAGCTTTTAGCTTAATTTTATGGATTATATGATATTCTTCACTATGAAGTTTTAAAAGATACAAAAGAAAAACCTTGCTCAAATGTAGAAGTTATTTTTGCAGTAACGTATGTCATGATTTTTAAACATTCAGGCCTTTAAACTTTTTTTTTATAGTGTATGTTCTTGCCAATCCCAGCACAGTTCTACAAAGTAAAATATTTGGCAGTGAATTCATATTAACAGATGGAACAAGAAATTAACACGTTTTTGCTTCGCTAATTCACAGTTCTTTTAATACGCTAATTCTAAATCACCTGTTCTGACTTTGACAGGCTACAGACACCTGTTTGGGGTAATATTCCACAGCTAATTATTACATGAGAAACTCAGTTTCCAACAAAAGGGTTTCTGTGTGAAATTGTCATAGTTAGCAAATTAGTAATACCAACTTTATACAAAAATAGCTTGCAGTTTTTAATTTACATGTGCTTAACCTCTCCTGCAGAACTGGGAGCAGTGGGTGCAGGGGGCAGCCTCTCCACAGCACACCAGGGAGTTGGTGCCTCCATCCCTCACCCTCCAGAGCTGGAAAATTCTTCATGCA
Organism: Buphagus erythrorhynchus; assembly: GCA_013400855.1. Classification (NCBI taxonomy): domain Eukaryota; kingdom Metazoa; phylum Chordata; class Aves; order Passeriformes; family Sturnidae; genus Buphagus; species Buphagus erythrorhynchus. The sequence continues at coordinate 77,813 of VZTT01001051.1, forward strand.
ATTCCTGGTCCTTGCAGCTGAGTCAGGGATACCAGATCATGAGGAGCATGGTGCTGCTCACCAAAAATACTGAAAAAGAGGGCAAGAAGTTTTTCCCAAGGAGAAATCTTGGAGTAGTTTCCATTTCACCAGGGTTGGCGTAGTTTTGAATCAGAGTAAGGAAAGAAAAAAGTAATTTTTTTTTAAACTGATAGCCCTGCTGCAACATAAAGACATTACAGTGCTGCTACACTTTGAGTTTGTGCTGTTTACCTCTATAAATCAGATACAGCAGTTTAGAACTGAGCTTCATTGTAGGATGTAATGTTTAAATATTGCCCCAAAAGCTGGCAGTGGATAATTTAATCCTCTATCATTGAATGTGTGAGGGTTTTTTTGGTGTTTTTTATGTATCTGTGCCTGTCAGAAAAAAATACATGTTTTGTGGTTGCCTTTTTAGACGTTTATTACACTTCTGTCATAATGAGTCATCATGTTCATGTGGGAAAGGGGGGGGAGAAGAAGTTATTCTCTCCCTTTGCTCTTCTTCTCTGCTCTTTCACTCTTGACACAAAGGAGATGATGCAGCTCCCAGTCTCTTCCCAGTTGTGCACCAGTGTGGAGGCCAAGGAGAGTCTATAGCACTAACAACTTTGTGATAATGGTGGAAAAGCCAAGCCTGGCATGGGAATGAGGGGATAAACAATGATGCTCAATGCAATAGGATGAGAAAAAGTATTCACCATGAGAGACAGAGCCACGTCTTACCACAAACCACAACATCTTAAAAAGCGCCACTGGTCCGACCATGATCTCTGTACTTTTTCTTTCTCAGCACCCTGAATTCTTTAAACACAAAATGAATCTAAAGTCTAATCATCTTGCTTTGAACCTTCCTTAATTCATCCCTAACTGCTTTATCAGGAGTTTATTGATGGTAACCATGCTTTATTGCTCGACTGTAGGGTATAAACTATTCAGTGAATCTCTTTCCTTTGTTCTCTCTGCTTTTGATTGTTCCTTTCTGCTTTCTTTTCCCCACCTTTACATCTACCACTCCTCGTGTTTTTATAGTGTTCAACTGCCTTGTCAGATAATCTACTGCAAGCTGTGATGCAAATCTCACAGCCTTAAAAATATCATTGCTATGACAAACCTAATGAAAGTAATGCAGTTCAGAGGGAAAATTCAAAATTATCATTAGTCATCCTTACTTAGTTGTGCTTCCTTCAGGGATCTGAGGCAGCAGGAGGTTCTAATGAAGCTAGATCAAATACATGACTACTCCTTGTCATTCCTGAGCACCTGGATGCTTTGGAGGGACAGTAAATTTTGTTGCCAAGTCAAGCTGACCGGAGTTGTCTTTACTTTTGTTTTCTGTTCCTGAGGAAAATTTGTAGAATCTATCAAACACTTTTTTCATGTTTGTGCCTGCATCTGCTTTATGTCTTTCCCCAGGAAAACAAATATATGTAGGTAGAAGAATGTTAAACAGCCCTGGAGAAAAAAAATGCACAAGTTTATCAGTTATCCCAATGAAATTATTCAAATACTTATAACAAAGGGAGTGTAAGCATCTTATCTCTGTCTACTGAGTTAAAATTACATTCATTTATTCTCACTGTGATAGTTCTTATTCTTTGGAAAACTGATTAAAATGAAGCTTTCTAGCACCTGGTCTGAGCACAGACTCTGTGACAATGTAACTCCTGTGATTAGTGACAGGAGTTTGATATTCAAACAGTTTTACAGGTAAAAGTCAGGGAAAACACCATACAGTGTCTAAAAGTCCCTTTAGAGATAGATGTAGGAGTGTAACCACTCTGAGAATGTGCAAACTGTTAAGTCTCAGACTCAGTGCTGAGTATTGTTTGTATGGTTAAAAAAAAAAAAAAAAAGTAAAATTATCCATTTGCAGTAATCTTCCACAGCTTGTCAGGGAGACAAGGTAGAATATCTGTCATGCAATTTCCTTTCTGCTTTCTGTTGGACAAAAAATATTCTAAATACTGTATCCCTCTATGAACTAAGACACCCCACTAATTTTTAAGTGGACCACAGGTCCTTCCTATCACCAAAACTATACCAAGGATCTGCAGAAGTTAAGGCTGGCACTTATAATGGGGGGGATCTCTTCAATTTTTGACTGTATTTGCATGAATAGCATTTCGTTGCTAATGTCTGTGTCCTTAAATGACTCTTACTTAGTGTATGACAGTAGTTTTCAGTTGTAGTTTCTGCATGCTGCTTTGTAAGACTTTGTTATTGCTTTAATCAGTTTCATTACACCTCGGTGTCTAGATCCTCTCCTTGTCAAAATATCATAGTCAGGCATTAACCATGGAATGATGATATGAAACTTAAGGCAGTAGGATCTGGCATAGATGCCGAGGGATTTCTGCTCTTCCACTTGTGCACTCACATGCTCCTGTCTTTTCCTTTTGGTTTTTTATGCCTGACCTAAGCAGAACTCCATCTAGTTAAAGCCCTGTAAGAGAATTTGCCTCTTTGGTTCACAGTGGATTTCTTAAGAATCCCAGTTAGCACATTTTGGTTTGGCTTATCTGACCCTTGAAAGCAATAGGACATGAACCAGGGTGGAGAAAAGTCCCGATGAACAGCACCAGATGAGTGATGCCTTTGCCCACTGTGTCTGAGAAATCACTACCAAGTTGGTTATTATAGACAGTGATTGATCTCTGCTCCTTCCAGATATGTGATAGATAAGGGAAATAGACAAGTCTGGAAGAAGCTATTTTGTGCTCCTATTAACTGGAGGATTTTGAGCAGATGTCTTAATAGTTGGAAATCAGCAATAGTATGTGGATTTATTTGTGTGCCATCTGAACCATTTGACTTGCCAGATGCATGTTGTTTAACAGCCTTTTGTACATCCTTTTCAGAAGATAGTTCAGTAAGATTTTCTTTTATTGTGTGAAATAACCCATTTGTGGATAGCATTTCCTATTGTTAGGCTGTGTGTTGAAGAGACTAATCGGGTGCAGTCATTGCAGAGAAAAGAGGATATGCAAAATGCGAGCCCGTGCACTGAGAGGCACAATAGGAACTTGTGATGAAGTCATCCTTTATATCTTTTTTGAACATCACACATTTTTCTGCTTTTTTTGGATATCTTTTGCTTGGCAGTGATCTTTTGTTTAGGTACTTAAAAGCCACTTTACTGCCTCAGTGTTTAGATTGTTTCAGTCATTCCTATCTTGTTGCTGTCAACATTATCATAAGCTAATATGGTTTAAATTATTTGCAGACATTTCAGCCCTCTACCTAACGTGAAGATAGTTTCAGCTTTCCATTGTTCTTGTATTAAAGTGTATCTGAAAAGATAAATGAGATCTCAGCTCTTACACTGACTCATATCATACAGCCCCCGCCAATCACTCTGTGATTCCATGAGCGAGAAACACAATTGATTAATCACTAAGAACAAGTTCAGTTTATTGTTTTTAACTTTGATTATCCCTCAGTGTCTCAATGGTACACATAAATATCCCTGGTAATTTGGTTATTTGTGTGTTTAAAATATAATATTTTGATATTTCCTGTGGCCAGTGATGGTGATTCACTCAAAATTATTCAGATTTCAGTGGCAATTCCTATAGTGATGTATTAGATTCTGGGAATGAGTTCTTGTATAACAGAGATAGTGAGCAGCAAGGAAAGGGGACGGAAAGTTGTCAGATTAGACTGATGTTATAACTTCATAAAATTTAATTTGTTGATCAATTAGCATCAAACACTACAACAGGACTATTTTTATGCACAAATGCGTCAATCAGAATCCATGGAAAAGAGTGGCCAAATAGTGATGAAGAAGCTCATCCAGCTTTTTTGGAAAATCTGCCCTGGACAGAGATGTAAATTACACTGAAAAGAAAAATCTTTAAGGGAGACAAGATTATCAGGCTGAAGGTGCCTCATGACTCCACTTGTGGGTGAAAAGTGCTGTCTACCAGTGACAAAGGTCCCACTGGAATCTCGGTGCAGGAATGTGTAGGATGTACACTCAGCAACTCCAGCCACCAGATGGTAGACTCTGCTTACTGGTTAAGTCAGCTCTAGTGTCTGGTCACCAGTTGGCAGAAACAACAGTAGACAAATTACATCACCTTAGAATCATAAAACACAATATCACTCCTGTATTTTGATATAAGTATAAACCTCCTTTCAAATTTCTGCTAAAACACACATACACACAAAAATGACCAAATCCCTTTCAATATTACGCAGCATCTATAAATATTCTCAGATGGAGACCAAGAAGGAAAGTATATTTTTATTAGGCTGTTTATTATATGAGTGGAATTAGCAAGAGACAGTTGGTGTAGAAAATTAATGAACTAGAGATTCATGGCTGGAATTTACTCCAACCTGCCTTATGTTACCAGTAAAATTTGTTTGGGGGACCTCAACATACTCTTTAGGAGACATTTGTCCATTTTGCCAAATGATCACACAACTGAGCACATTCTAATGGCATTCTCTGTTATACTTTAAATTCTCCTGTCATTGTGCAGAAACAAAATATAGTGATAGAACACAAATGTTTGCATTTATAGAAGAACATTTTTTGAAAAAGCCTATGAATCATTTGCATGTGTGGGAGATACATATATACAGTCTAGAGTCATACCAATATTTTAAAAGAGCAAAAAGGACTAATTGGACAAAATCTCAATGATTTTGTGCCTAGTAAGGTATGAACTGTAAAAGACAGCTGAAAATACTGGGCTTTGCAAAGAGAATGAAAACCATCTGTCAGAAATACTTTCCTCAGATTATATTCAGTCCAGCTATTAATTAAGTCATTTTGCATTACTACTTTCAAGAGCAGAGCCTTCATTTCTGGGAGCAAACCCAAGGTGCACACTTGACCTTCCATGTCAAAGATGGTTGTGTTCCATCTCCTAACAGCGAGCAAAAGGGACAGAAGGGTCCTCCTCTACACATGGATGTACTTCCTCTGTCTCGAAGTTGCAGCTGTGATGGATTTTAGTTTACAGCCTCAGGGGAAGAAAATGTTTATGTTGATGCTTGGGTGTGCCCTGTCCACCCCTGTGCCATGGGAAGGGGCGTGGGCAGGAGCTGGTGTCCCCAGGGCCACCTGAGAGAAGCGTGGCTGTGAACCACAGCCGCCTGCCCGGCTTTGCCAGTGGATTTTCAGCTGAGTGTCTGACACACCAGTTGCCAAGAGACTGATCCAAGTCTCGTTTAAATGAATGGGATTTTTTGTTAGGCTTCACTTCTGGCTTCATGTTTTTTCAGCACCACCAGCCTGAGTGCCATCCTCCCTTGCAGTCCTTGCAGAGAGCCTCTCCTCTGGGCTCCTGCTGCACCTTCACAGGTGCAAGAGGGAGATTGAACTGATGGTAGAACACGAGGAACAATTTCATACTCTCTATTCTTTTCACAGTAATGGATGGAGCAACTCTTTGTTTTCCAAATAAAGCTGTAAATGAGGGTTTGTCACAGTGCTGATAGTCACCCACCCATTGACATTACTTTGTGCCCCAGTATTCTCCTCTCTGCCCTCAATATCCCTTGCTCTGGGGCAGATGATGTGGTGAACAGCAAAGTTCATGCTGAACTACATAATAAAAGCTGTACAATTTCCCATGAGACAGAGCTTTAATACTACTTAATTATTACAAAGGATTGATAATCTTGGCAATTAACATGTTCAGTAGAAGGCAAGCATCCTTACAGTATAATTTCTGATTCAACTTAGTTCAGATCTTTCAGTGTCCCATTGTACCTGATGTAGTCCCATGCTATTTTGTCTTCCAGTACATTGAACAAATGAGTTTTGTCTTGGGGCCAAAATCTGAAAGTACAAAGTTCAGATCTCTAGAGTAGGCCTCAGCTTGGAGGAATAAAATACTATGAGTCACCTAATCTTCTTTGGCCTGAAAAATTCAACTGGATGCCTCATAAAAAATTGCCTATTAGCACCTCTAGTACTTTCTTCTGAATTCAGACTACTGCATAAAAGTCCATCCTTTAACAAGTTGATTTTTCTACTTCTTATTCTGACTATTCCAGGAACATTATCCAGAGCTGCACAAAGTTAAATGACTGATTTGTTCAAAGCTTATTGAAAATTCTCAGACCTGTTAAAAATCTCTTTGGAATTTAGTTTAGTTTTTTGTTGAATCCACATTTTTTCAGCTTTAAAGCTATGAATCAGTATGTCTAAAAAATTGCAACTACAATCAGCAGTAGTGGTGTGGAGTGTGCAGAGGGGATGTTTTAACACCATGATGTTGTGAACCATGCAGCTGAACTGTTGTGTAGGGAAAGAAACTCAAAGTGTTTTGTGGTCACTGCAGATTATTTTCTCCCAGGACCAAGCAGAGAACAGCATAATACTGTGGAGAAATAAAGCCAGTTTTAAGTGCTTCAACTTTCCTTCATGCAGCAGCAATTCATTGAATTGTTAAGGCTGAAAGAGACTTCTTAGATCACCCAGCCCAACCATTAAACTAACTCTGCCAGTTCCACCACTAAACTGTGCTCCTAATCACCACATCAATACATTTTTTGAACACTTTTGAACAGGGATGGTGATTCCACAGCTCCCCAGCTCAGCCTGTTCCAGTTCTTGATCACCCTTTCAGTGAAGGAATTCAGTGAATTCCTTGCTGCCATGGCTTGATCTCCTCAAGTACCCAAACTTGCTCATGTATTGCTGGATTAGTGTACATGGATGTCTATTAATAAGGTGACAGCATGGATGGTAAACTTGAGCACAATAACAGAATTCCTTCTTCTAGAAGACTCCTAGTTTCAGAGATTATGGAGAACCCAAAATCCTCTTCCTCTTAATCTCTTTCCATGAACCTTTGCACTAATGAAGACTTATTGTTTCATACCACAAAATTTCAGTGTTGATGAAAGCAACCAGAGACTTTAAATATGACTTTAAATATGTATGGGTAACTTCCTTTTCACACAAAAACTTCAGATATGTGGGGTTTTTTGGTAGAATACCTGCACAGATTACTGTACCTGGAAGATTTTTAAAATTTTTGCTATGTGATCCACTTCTAAATGATTCATCTCAGTAAATGTGATGTTAGTGGAAACATTTAGAGTTTTAAAAATCACAGCGGTGCCAAGAAAATGTGGGTGACAGAGATGACATAAACTGAGAAAAGGCAACAAAGAAACATAAGCAGTGATTGGTTCATCTGGGTTATTTTGTTCCATTTTCTCTTATAATTCCAACTATGCATACCTAAGATAGATTTATAAATGCACAGGCCTGCTTCAATTCTCCTTTTTGAGTGTATAACAATACATTGTGTAAATAAGAGTTTTTGCAGCCATTTAGTGCTCCACCAAAGTAGCAGAGCATTAAGTTGCCCTTTATTCATTTGAAAACAATTAGGAGAAAACGCCACTTATCTTAAATAGTGTTTGTCAGATTTTCTTCATCAAACCTGGTAAATACATATCTTTTGACATTTTGATGTATAATCATCAGTCTAGGGTAAACCTAAGTGACTGGGTTTTGGCCCATGAATAGCTTTCATTGCTGTGTGACACTAAAATGTTGTGTTAGTTTTTTTTTTTTAAAAAGATATAATGAATATTCAAAATCAGAGTTATTCTTTATTGCACCCACAGTAAGTCAAGTGTCATAACACAAAGAGAATACTCACTATGAAATCTAGAGGTTTTATAAATGTTTCTGCATTGAATTTTTTTTCATGGGATATGCTTTGGAACTCTTGTCAATGAGAAATATAAACTGTCAATTTTCATTTGAATGGACAACTAGTTTAAAGGGAGATAATTTACTTTACATATTCCTTGCATTCATAGGCATTCACAAGCATTCACCTTTTGAACTTACTCCTTACAATATCAATATTTCCATCCCCTATCCTTATGTGCTGTGTAGTTTATTCCTCAATAAAACACTCAGTGCTACCACCTGAAGACATGCATCTTTTGAATACATGATGATGCTACATGGGCCATCATTAGGATTGTTGTTTATAAATTTTTGACATTCAAAATTTAGGATGATTTGCTAACATTTCTGTAGCAGCTTCCTCTCCAACTGAGATCCAGGAGCTGTGTTTGGAACATTGCCTTTCACTCGTTTTAGAATCTGATAAGTATTTTAGTCACAGATTCCTGACTCAACCATTTGCCTGTGATCTGCTTAGACCTGTGGAAGTGCATCTGGGTTGGTTATGATTCACCTGCTCAGCAGCTTTTAGTTTTCAAACAAATACCTCAATATTCTAAGTCATAAGCAGAACTATGTACAGTGAAGCTACATGGAAAGATGGATATAAATTATTTTATTCAGTTTTTTTCTTTTTTTTTTCCTGTAGGGGAAAGAAATATGAATTTAGCAGTGGGTGTTCCACCCCTGGAAGTGTTAGATGGGGGTTGGAGCAACCTGGTCTAGTGGAAGGTGTCCCTGTCTATGGCAGGGGTATTGGAACAAGATGATCCTTTCCAACCCAAACTATTCTGGGATATAATATGTGTCTAGGAAAGGAGGTGAAATGAAGGTGGAATGGAGGTAAGGGAAGGATTTTAGTTGCAGCTGAGGGGGGAGGTGGGGTTGGTTGTTTTAATAACTGTTTTTCATGTACACATGGAGTTATGTCTCACCTTCTCTATTTTAAGTGTCCTTTTCCCTCAGCTGCATCCTGGAGGGACTGAGAGGGAAGGTTTTATTTGGAGCTAAGTTTGAGAAGTCTTTCTGGGCAGAGGGAAGAGCAGTGCAGTGGTGTTCTCTGAGGGTGTGAAATAACTGGTGTCCTGCAGGTCAGCCTGGGTCATACTTGCCCTAAGCAGGCAAGTCTGGCAGCTCTAAGGCACAGCAGATTTACCACGTGTGTGCAGAAGAATTGTAACAGTGCACATGTATGGTAGACCTTGTGCTCCTGGAAAATGCAAAAAGGGTTTATTGTCTGCCCAGAATAACCTACACAGCCATGATAGACTCAAAGGCTTCCTCATGACTCCAAGAAGCTCAAACTGCCTGCAGGAGAAGGGCTTCTAGGAGTCACCAACCAAGTAGAAATTCTTGCTGACGGCAGGTAAACTGTGGGATAAATATCAAAACAAAGCATCCATTGATTTCCACTCACTCCCCAAGCTCTCCTCAACCAGCTGAACCTTGTTCTTGAAGATCTTTTGTTCTTCAGGTGCAACATCATGACCCTCTCCCCAAGGCAGCCTTTCTTCTAGTGACTCTCATCCAGTGTTTGTAGGGAACATGTTTCTAAAAGGCAGGTCATAAGCAAAACTTTTCTTTTGAAAAGGATGATCATACAGAATAGCAGAATATTCAGGGTTTAGAGGGTTGTTCATCTGGTATTGCTTGCACTGTAGTTATTGCATTGCATATCTGCCTAAAATTGATAACTGCAAGAGAGGCTACCTGTGTTTTGTATTATTTTAGATAAGTTTTGTGAAAATCAGGCATTTTACTTAGTCCACACATAAGCATACAGAGCTCCTCTGAGAAGAGGTAGGCATTGATGAGCACAGCAGTGAAGAGAAGCAAAGTTTCAAAGACCTCATCTTGCTTTCCTGACTCATCTGAAACAAGCAGTGAACTCAAGAGCATATTTGTTTTAATAAAAGCTATAGTATAATAATATCTCCAGATTTTCTAAAAAATAAGAACGTTGATGCAGTATCTGGAGTCTGACCTCAGGTCTAAATTGTGATTCTAATGTTAATCATTATGAGACATAGCTTCACACCTCATAAATCCAGGCAGCCTGTTTCGACTATCCAGTGCAATATTCAAATAAAGAGCAGTTTCACAAAGACATACATCAGTATAGATTCCCTTTTTGCACTCTTTCAAATTATGTTGCTGCTTTATACAAACCACCTTTCAAAAGCTGTCTGCCAGAAAGCTCTAAAAATAATAGCACAGACGTTTGCAACAACAAATTGGCTACCTCACTTTTAGTGAATCAAATGTTCAAATGAAAAGGTTTTTGCTTCCAAGTGTTTGAGGCATACCTTGAATATGTTACCAGGCTCAGATGTACTGACTATAAAAATAAAGTGAAAGATAAAGGAGTTGTTTACATTCATTGTGATTTCCACTTTTTAAAATATAAGGTTTATTGAAGTGGAAGGTGAAAAAAGACAGTTTGACTTGGTTAACAATTGCCTATAGATGTGGCTTAAAATAGTCTGTGGTTGTTTTTAACTTGAAATTTTACTTTCTACATCCTCTGTATGGATGCAGGCTTATGTGTACATGTAATTTGTTGGCTGCCCCATATCTGAAGGATTTTTGTTCATCTCATGTCTAGAAATGAGCATAAAGTTGTGTGGTAAGAGCAGAGCTCATCTGTGCATATCTGTGCAAGGAGAGAGTTCCTGCCTAGCTGCTTCCTATCAGCTGGAATGGAATCAGTCTCCAATAGGACCAGAGTAGCCCCAGGTTTCCACAATTTGCAGATGTCACTAGCTGCTTTGTTGTCTTTGTGGCCATGAAGCAATAGTTCCTTCTTTGTTTTCAAAGCTGGAATAAATTTGGCAATTTCAGGTGTTTGAGGAAATGGTGTGATATCTGCTTATCAGCCCCA
>VZTT01001052.1:3416-46799 GCA_013400855.1 Buphagus erythrorhynchus
AAGTCTATAGCATGCCTTTAACACTTACCTAGGCTTGAGATGTTTTTCTCAAGGATGGGAGTTAGAGAAATAGCTGTGGGTGTGGATGCCACCTGCTTCCCCAGGTGGCTAGGACTGCTGCATAGAGCTTTGACAAGCCTAAAAAACCATGCTTGAACATTGCTGTCCCTCACTGCATGCAACACAAGAATCTGGTGCTTCCACAACTTCCCCAGTATGCTGGGGAAACTTCAAGAAGTAGACCAGGGATAAGATAAAACTTACCTCTCCCAAACTAAAGCCACTGTGCTTCGAGTAATCCCTGTCCAAAGTAGAAGAGTAGTAAGTAAAAGTAAAGAAGCAAACAAGCCTTGAAAGTATCTGCCTCTGCAGTGCTGTGCATCTTAAATGCTGCTGGTAGTGCTTTTGCACCACAGCCAACTAAGAGCAGTGTGTGGTCAGCAGCACTGGCCTCACAGCAAAGCATAGATGGCCAAGGTTAACAAATACAGATAAGCAACCAGTCTAATGCCTTAAAGAGGGTGAGGAAGGGACATGGGAGGATTTTTATATTAGTGTCCAAAAACATGAGGAGGAGGTGTCAACACCTAGACAGCATACAGACTTAAAATCAAATTAAGCATAGCAGGTATAAGGTTAATTTAGAAATAAATGAGAGATTTTCTAAAAATGCAATGAAAGTCTGCAGCAGGTATAATCTGAACATGACCTGCTGTGTCCTCCTTTCTGTGCATTGTGGGGGTGTTTATCATCAAGACAGCATGGTTTTATGTTCAGCATTATCTCTGTTATCCTCCATACCACAAACACCCCTAAATCAATATTCACATACTCAACTTCCTGTGTTTGGCCCAAGCATCTTATGCTAGTTCATCTGGAGTTATTCTGTTTCACATGTGATCTTGTAAATTATTTTGCCCAGCCATTAGAAACCAAATCCTCAAGTATACCTTGGCAAAGTGCTTTCCACTCTGAGCAAGGCCAGTGCAGTAGCAGGAGTGAGGAAAAAAAAACCAAAACTGTTTTCAGACTTTCCTAAGTGCAGCAGTGTCACATAGATTTCTCCTTAAAATATTCCCACAACTGTCCATCAGAGATAGCCAGCAGCAAACACTGGAAGCAGAACAGGGGCTGGGGAAGGAACTTCGTTCTTGTATGGGGCCAGATCCTCAGAACAATGAAGCTAAGTGGGTAAAAGCAAAAGACATGTTAACTGAAGCGAGCTGAACTGCTCCTTCATCAGTGCCTGAGGCCCTCTCAGTTTACACTGCGTTTAATTCAGTCACTTTGGCCCCAGTCCTGCACTGATTTTGAGGGTGAGTTTCTCCATCCTTGCCATAGTCCATCAAAAACCTGAGATTTAACATCATGAAAACCAACCTGGTTACTCTGCATTTTTATTTAAACCAAGCCTGAACAAAGGTGTTGTTATTTAACTTGAAGCTCCAGTTTAAGAAATAATGAAAATCCAGCAATAAACTCTAGATCTTAGTTAATCTATACCCTAAAACCCACCAAATGGAGATGATGTTGAAAATCTTCAACCAGCCTCACCCTGTTAAAGCTACTGAGGTTTTGCCTGCATGTCCTCACTGGAGCTGTAGCTAAGGATTTAGTAGGTCTGTGTTTGTTTAAAATTGTCTCCAGACTACTTGAAACTGGAAGCCCAGGATCTCTTCAGAGCCACTGGGCATTGTTTTTATTTGTTTTCATCTGTGCATGAATTTCTTTGAAAATACCCAGCAGAGCAATAAGAAGGGATTGTTTTTAATCTTTAGAGATGATAGCATGCTGTTACGCATCAAGGACACTCAAAAACAAAGCATCAGATAAACTGTACCAGGAGATTTCATTTTTTTTACCTCCAGGCTTTTCCAAAAATAAAATGCATTCTGCATGGGGCTCTCTGTTGATGAGCCATCTATAGGTTCAGTTTGCCATCCCAGAAGCATTAACACCACCATGTTCAGACAATTTACATGTGTGCATGTGTGAAAATGCAGCTGGATTCTGCCTGTGCCCAGCACCCTGGGGTAGAGTGGTCATTATCACTGCAGGGACAGCTGGGACCTGGCCTTGAGCCAAGACCTTGCTTAATGCAGTCAGGAGATTTCAGTGATACAGAGTGGATTTTACATCCCCTTCTCTGGAAGAGGGTAGCTGAAGTCAGAGTTCCACATCCTACAGCCACCTGAGTTTAAAACTAATTGTGTGCATTTTTTGTGTGACTCTGGACAGCACAGTGGACAAAAGAGTGCTTTCTGCCATCTGGGATTCCAATCACATTAACAACAGTTACTTACGTAGCTGCAGATTGATGATTTCTCTTGTTTGAGCTCCCTTCAGCAGTATCCTTCCCTGCCTGAATGAACGAGGTTATAAAACACAGTAATTATAAATCTCATTGACTGCCTTGCATTCAAGGGCGTGTTCCCCCCAAGCATTGCTGTGAAGCGTGTTACCCAGGAGACTGTCCTATACAATCCAAAACAGAATTATTCTGACCCAGTGAGCTTGTTGGAGGGGAGAACATTTGGGATGCTGACCTGCTGCCTCAGCACAGTAAATGCATTTTTCTCATTTCACAGCAGGGCAATGCCGCAATACAACAAGGCCATTACATTCAAGTATTCTTTTGAGGTATGACTTACATCTCGCTGACAACTGCTGGCTCCCTAAACATGCAGAAAGGGAGCCTAGGACAGCAGTGATAAGCCAGATGTCCTGTTGACTGTCCATGCAGTTTTAGCAGCTTTCTCTGAAAGTTTGGTTGTCTCAGACCTTTCTGGGCAAAACCATAAATGCCTCAGACAATATAACACAGTATCAATAAATCCATTTGAGTCAGGCTGTGCTCATAAAACAGGTTAAGGAGTGTTTAGTGATAGCTGGCTGTTCTGTCTTGCACTACCAATCATGGTATGCTTCAGTACCATCCTTTGCCTTGTAATCTGATTGTAGTCAGGATCTGTATGGGTACTTTCCTTGGACCTGAGGGGTTTGATACTAGCATCAATCCTCATATCCTACAGTCAGGAAACTACACGAAGCCCTGTCAGTCACCTACTCTTGCAAAAGGGCTGTAAAACCTCTGATGCTCTGGAGGGAAAAGAAAAAAAAAAAAAAAGAAAAGAAAATAAAGTGCTTCCTAGAATGGTAGCAAACACAAAACAGGCTGTTGCCATCCATTTCCTCAATTACTGTCAGTGCACAAAAGGAACAGAGTGCTGTGTGGTAGCTTCAGCAGTTGCATCCTCTGTGCTCAAGTAGAAGTGGGAGATGAGGTGCAGAACAGTCACTCCCAACAGGTGTGCAAACCAATTGAGTTTAATTAGAAACATCCTGCTGAAAATGTAAATGTTTTACAAGTACATCATCCCTGTCAGGGGCTGCTGCTGCTGGCGTCTGTGTTTTGTTGAGCCTTTGACAAAACAACAACTGAAGATGCCCCCTCTTCATTTTCTGTCTCCCGTGCTCCCCAGACACCATGGGTCTTTTCCACATTGCTGCCTCCCTGGGCACCTCGAAGATGCAGGCTGGTTCATTTAATGTACCCATGGCTATTCCTCCTGGGACAAAGGCAGACCAACCTCATTAAAATGAAAGGGCTTTGCTAGACTAGAGAATGGATATAGTGCTAGAGGTTTTATTGCTCTGTAAGCGTTCTGTTCACTCCTTATGGGTAAAAAAGACTTCATAATGTTTGTTATTTTGTTTTTCTTGCTTAGGACTCTGGGCAGTGCTAAAATGTGTCTTATGTGTATGGTTCTGTGTGATTGCAGCAGTTGCCGGGCTTGTTATGTTTAGGCAGTCGAGTTTTTTATTGGTTATCTGAAAATCATGAGAGATTGGTATTACCCACTTAACTGATGATCAAGCAGTTCTCTGGCAGCTCTCAAGAAAATTTGTTCCAAATAGAGTATCTATCACTAGACTACTGCCAAACTATGTAACCACCAAAATAGCTGGTCTGTAGTGCAGGCAGCTTGGGTGCCATCTAAACAAGAGGTTCTCCAAAGAAGTTCTTGGTCAGCTCAAACCCGTTTCAGTCATTAGAAGACATCCCTTTACCTGTTGTTCCTGGAGAGGTTTCAAATATTTTTTCCATTCTCTTCAATTAAGTGATGGGCTAGCTGATGAGCCCATGGCTGCCAGGGAGCCGTGCAATGCTTTAGGAAATGACGTGTATGGGTTCTATAGTTGGCAGGCTGCTTAGAGTCAATCCTTTCATACAAAGAGAATTAGCTATTCCTCCCTGCACATGCCTTTTAGACAGCATTGTGCTGCTTTAACATTGCTCAGAGCTCATGTAGAGCCTTGTAGCTGCCAAACTGACAGCTCCTACAGTGCTTCTGTGGGAGCCAGGACTTCTCTGAATGAAATGCAACTGAATAGTTCTGCTGCTGAACCAATTCTCTACAAATCCCATGTGCTTGTATTTATGTGAGATACCAGCACCTTTTCTCACTACACCTACATTGCTTCTAAAACTAAAATGCAAATATTAGAATATAAAGCTAGATAACTCAACCACATGCCAACAAAAGCCATTACTGACTGCTATATTTTGGCTAAGTATTTTGATGTCAAGTATCTATCTATGAAAAAGCATTGTATCACTTGGGAGTTTTAAACAGTTGCAGAAATGCAGCCAGATTCAGACAAAATATGCTTGGTGCTTGGATGAGTAACATTTTTTTCATGCTTGACTTCCAGAAAGATTACTGCTATGGAAGTGTCTGGTGTGCTTATTACATGACAATTAGCAGTTGTTTCTCTGCTGACAGATGTCCACATCAAAAAGCACTGATTGTCCCTTTTGTTTGCAATTTCAGAGATACCATAATCAAGTAGCTTGTTTCATTTACAGGCGATGTTGTCCTTTGCACCAGAAGCACAGCCTCATTGCCTAGGCTCATGCCAGGGAAAATCAGATTGTGAAATATAACAGCAGATGATATATGTAGAAGTTTAGGCCCTTTCTCCCTGTACAGAATTAAAAATTGCAGTTATTTCTATGGGTAGATCTCCTACCCAAGATAGATGAGCAAGCTGTATTTCTGCATTTTGTTTACTAAGGAGTTGTTTCAACAATGGAGCAACATAGAATATGCACACATCATACTGGTAGTATTGCTCATCTGGGACTGCTAAGAAGCAAGAGAAGGGAAGAATTTTAAAGAGGGGAAGAGCAACTTCACATGAACATATACAGTACATAAATTCTCTCTGCTCAGTGTAGCATGGAACGTGTCTCAAAAGACAGCTTCTTAGAATGTCACAGACAAAATAGTATTATTCAGATAATTCGGGGAAAATAGCTGTCTCACATTAGTGCTGAAAGGAATTTAGTGCAAGCTATGACCTAAATGAATATTTCTGCCTGTTATCTAGAGGCCTGTCCTCTAGCCTTTCCCTTCTGCAGCCCACTGAAGTTAAAAGGAGACCTTGCATGAGGGTTTTTGCCTGAGGTGGGATTGTACAATGATGTGCTGTGCCTGGCAGTGTGATTTTGAAACATTTGCTAACAGGCAAAGGTCTTTGGGAGCAGACATGAAACTGGCAGGTGGGATTTAATAGCAGAGATTATGTGCAGCTGCCAAAAAATCCCAACCCAGATGCTGGAGCTGAACACATGCTGCCTGATAGGAATGATATTCTGGGTAAAAGAGGAAGCCAGCAAGTGTCTGTCAGACACTGATTCCGAGTCCAGCACTGCCTTGCCTTGTCCTTTTCACAGCACTGTCTGTGCATCAGTAACTGGCTGGGCCTGGAGGTGTACTGCATTTATTAATTATGCTGCACCCAGAAAGTACCTCACCAGAGGCAAATTCCCTTCTTACCATCTGCTTCTCTCTCTCTCTGTTTCTTCTCTGCATGAGATATCTTCTCTGAGCTCCTTATTCCCCTCACACATTCATTCTGAAAGGTGCATTTTTATTGTTAGTCCTCAGGGACCACAGTCTTCCCAAGACATTGATCTTCCTTACTTTTTTCTTAATCCCTGCTCTGTTGGAGGTCATTTCCCTCTCTGAAAGCACCAGCAAAGAGACAGCAAGCATGCATACATTGGAACAAAGAAGAGCACAGCCCCAAACCAGTCATCTTTCACCCTTTCACAGCCACCCTGATCAGAAGGTAATCAGGACTAGCACTGTATCCAGGCTCTAGGAGCCTCCACAGACCGACTGGTGAGTGACATGCTCCCACACTCTAGAATGAAGGATCTGGGCAAAGCCAGCAGCCTGCAAACCAGGCCAAGCTCTTCACCCTTTCTGCCCAAAGGAGGAATTTCCTAAAAATACATGTCCTGACATACCACTGAGCCACATGGCACAGTGAGTGCAATCCTATTTTCAGCCTGCTCTGCAGGGTGACATAGCTAGTTACACCTCCTTCCAAAAACGGCACATCAGCAGCGCAGCACTTGCTGGTGGACCATCAGCACAGTCTCAGTGCTCTCCACTGGAATTCCCCAGCAGGTGATTGCAGCTCGTTGTATGGAAGGCTGTGGTGGCAGGCAGCATCCCCAGTCATGCAGAGGGAAATCAGGACAGCTGCCTTCTGCCTGTCAGTGCAACAGCAGTATCCTGCAATGTCACACAGATGGGTTGTGGGCTGGGCTGGAGAGAACCACCAAAACTAATTCTAATCTGACGTGAAGAGAAGCTCACCTGATGGATATGATGCCTGTCCAGCACATATCTTTTGCATCTCCACCAAGAAGGACAACAGTAGAGCAACATTTGGCTTTTGGAGATGATTGGTAGTCTCTTTCCAGACCATGGCTGGTTAGCAAATTCTGTTTTCCCAACTCTGAAGCTTATTGCAGAATCCCAGGAATGTTCCTGTGCTTCAGATATCCCAAAATAACTGCTCTAAGCTCTCCTTGGGGAAAAGCAATCCTTAGAGCAGCCTCTTAACTCACATTTTTGTGTTGAAGCAGCTGAGCTTGAGGGAGAGAACTTGGCTTTGCCTATAGTCACTGGGTCCCGGAGGAGAAATGAGCATTTTGGATGTTCACGTTAATAAGTTTGTGTGTCAGCTCACCCACTGTCGAAGGAATTGCAAACACTTTGTTCTCCTCATTCCTGTTTGCTGCAGAAACCTCCCTCCCCCACTGCCATCCTCCCAGCAAATCCATTAGTTAGCTGGCAGCTTCTGTAGCCCAGCCATCGGAGCAAATCCCTGGCAGTGCAGCAGGATCAGGGCTCCTGAGCACCAGTCAGGAGCTGACAGGGTTGTTTTGCTGCTTTGTTGCCTGTTCTCTTCCTCTGCAGTTACCAGGCTTCCTTCCTCCTTCCAGAGAAGACAGTGAAGCCATCACAAACAAGGTGATAAGTGATTCCCTGACACCGAAGCCATCACTTAGACACTCTGAGTGGCCATTTCCTCTCCTGGGGGAGAGCTGCAGTTCCCAAATCAGCGAAAGGCAGGGCCTGCTGGGGCATTTGGGGTCGCTGGAAGGAGCAAATCTGATCCAGTGCAGAGCGCAGAGATTTCAGTCCATTAGTGGGAGGGCTGGTGCTCTGCTTCTCAGAGATGGATTATCCCTGTTTCCAGGGAATCTGTAGCTCCTGTTTATCTGTGCCAATCACTTGCTTTCCTCTGTTATGGTAAGTTATTCTCCATGTCCCTGAGGTGCTCATTATCACATTATTCAGGCTCTGTTTATATAACTTTAGAAACCACAGTAAAATCTTGCAAGACAGAACTCCCCAGCTCTTCTCTGATCTCCTCTCCTAAGTGTGTATAATGCCTTACAAGAGAAGAACCCAATACATTTCTTAAACCCATTGAGATCCTGGGGTGTTTCAGTCATCTCTGGAGAATAAAACTTGCATCCATGTCTAAAGACATTATCCTTGGCCTGATCTTAACCTGCAGCAGATGCTTCTCAACTGAGCTCCAACCTGATCTTGAAGGTGATCACTAGCTTTAGTTATTGTTTCCTATACACAGGCCTCAAGATACCGCTGCAGTTTTACTAAGCAGTGTTGTCCTCGTGTTGTGCTTTGCTCCAAGATCAAGTGAAAGCCTAGAAATTGTAGTATTCAGGTTGGTCTGCAACTGAACTCATAAATGGTATTTCAGATAGTTCTCAGGGAGCTGTCAGAAGGGAGAAGGGGTGGAATGACTATCTCCTTTATACTTCAACCTTCAAAAACTGTTTTTCATAAACAAGGAAACCGGTTATAATTAGTTTAAATTCTGTGCTATTTAGGCTGCTTTTTATCGCAGGACAGGACAGAGTCATAGACTGTATAATACAGTAAATAAAATAGTGTGTAGCACAATAGTAGAGTGTGCTGCCTCCTGGTACATAAGACACAGCTGCATAAACAGGGGCGTGGGAACTAGCAAGACTTCCAGGTTTTCAGTGAGCTGTCCCGATGCACACCAAGCTGGCCACAGTCAACAGAAGGAAGCAGAATTCCCTTCTTGCCAAACAAATGGGAAACATGAAAACATCACAGGTCTCCAGCGTTGCTGGAGCTTCTGTTTACCCTAATGTTATGTGCAGTATTTATCAAGTTTTTACCTTCTCAAGGAGTTTCTTCATTCATTCTCTTTTGAGCATGTAACAGAAAATGCAAACCGTAATTCAGCAAAATCTCTTTGCACATGGAGGTTTGTGATTTAGGAGAGAGTCTTTGTTAAGACACAGAAACATAGGAAACATACTCCTTGTGGGATCAGAGGCACTGGAGCAGAATCTAGGGGCACTGGCTGGACCTCAGCAGTGTGTTCCTGCCCAGCTCGCTGTGTTTCCCAGCAGCTCAGCTAAGCTTAGCGCTCAGCTGCGATACTGCACAGCTCCAGCTGTAGTTGTGTGGAGGATATCATTAATCACATGCTATCCCAGAGACTGCCAGTAGTGGAAAACGAAGCAAATTAAGATATTTTAAATACCTCGGCTCTCCTTTCAGAAGACATCTGCTGTAATCTACATTGGCATGCTGTGTGCTTCTGTCAGCGTGTCTTCACTGCACTGTGCCCCTCCTCAGTGCCATACCAAATGCAACACTTGCTCTGGCCATAAGTTCTGTGGGACTGAGGCTCAGAGACCCTCAGCAGAGCTGAAGCTGTTGTCTGTGAGAACCTGTTTATGACTCATACATTCAGACAAGATGTACTCTGTATGCAGAGGGGAGGATAACATGCATGGCAAACGTGCACATCAGCTTCTCCTTTGTCGCAAAGCAGTGCACTAAAAACTGGGGAAAGTTCCAGCATTGGCACTGGAGAGATACCTCAGAAAACAGAAATTCCCTATTCCTCAGCCACAGCACACTGTGGACACTCAGATAAATTGGGTGTACAATTCTTAAGCCTAGACATTCTCTAGCTATCTGCAGCAACATCTTGTTAGGCACAACAAAACATAGGCACCTGCTTACTATCAAAATAAAGGCAGAGTTTTTATCCCTCTGGGGCAATGGGGGCGCTTAACAGCTGCCCTACCCTCTTAAAAACATTTGCTAGAAGTCAGCATGTACTCCTGGGGCAGAAGAGAGGCAAGTTCTGAAGCCTCCTTAGCCTGAGAACACTTAAACCCAGGACTTTGCTTCCCAAAGCTTGTCCCTTGACTCTGTCCCTGCTGTCAGAATTGTTCCTGAGTAATGACAAATTATTCAACATGAAATGTATTAGCAGCCAGTGGAGCACAGCTCCTGCTTCCTAGTCGAGTGCTTTAGCCAGCAGGTTACCTGCTGCTCTTCAACATCCTGCATGTGTGTTACATGCCTTTTCTCTCTTTGCTGATGGTTATCAGTTTCATTTCTGCACAGATTTTGAAATACTTGGATATATTTAGGCTGAATGTCACTAATTTCAACAAGGCTTTCTGCCAGGGAAGCTGGTACAGTGCATAGCAGAATTGGAACCTTATCTTATAAATTATGTGTTCTAAATTGTTATTTATGATTAGTTTGGGACCTTCTTTTAGTTTATATTTTTACAGATAACACCATGAACCTGAGTCGTAGTTGAATCTCCTGTGTTCTCTATTGCAGCATTACTGTGACAACTGCTAAGATCAGGGCTGGTAGAAATCTTTCCTTCCCTAGGAAAGGAGACTGTGAAACAAATACTGGATTTAGTTACTCTCAGATATGTGGTTGAGGCATCCTGTTAGGTTTCCTTGCTTCCTGCTTCATCTCCATGTAAGTCTCAGCAAAGGAAGAACTGTCTAGAGAATATTCAGCATGCAGCAGACGATTCTGCTTTGCATGAAGCTTAAGTGACGACAATCCAACAAGGCAGAAAAACTCTTCATTCTCCCTAGGCTTGTATGAGCCTCCCTGTGAAGAGATCAGAGCCTCCTGGTTTGAAATGCTGCCTTAGGGTTTGCTTTTTATGTCAATAAATGTTTTATCACATTTAAGCTTCAAACACGGTAGAAACATCCCTGCTAACATTTGATGAACTCAAATAGAGACAGCAAGCCTGGGAGAGGGCAGTGTGCAGCAGGGCACAGCGCTTCCCTTCTGCAGGGTGGGGGGGCCGTGGCCTCACAGGGGGCCTGGGTGAGATGCTGCCTTTGCAATTACTCACTGCCTTGGAAAACACATTGGCAAGCTAAGGGAGGGGATGTCCCTCTCTTCAGGACTTGACCACTTTTGGTCTTTTCTTTCTTTCGCTTTTTCTTCTCTCCCTGCAAGCAGGGATTAAAGATTAAAGATTTTACCTCACTGTGATAGATAAAACATATCCGTGTGCCCAGGTCTCTGGTGGGCTTGAGTCGTCACTGTTTCCACACTCAGGTAGTCTGTCTCTCCTGATACCTCCCTGCAGTCTCATTTCTTCCCTTCCCTCACACTCCTCTGTAGCACACGAAGAGGCTGCAGTGAAGTTTAAACAACAAAGGCAATGCTGCCTTTTAGTGCCTGCAGTACTGGAGCTGAAGTCTCCAGGCTGAGCCTACTGAGCTAAAACCCACAGGCACAGGTGCTACAAATTGTGATGCAATCTCAGGTTTTTTGCTTTTCCCAGCGCTTGCCAGTCCCCCCCTCACCAGTGCTGTTCCATCGTTTTTCCTTTCCACATTCTGTGTTTTGCAGTGGCCCTGCCTGCCTTCCCTCTCCTCCCTTCTCCTTCCCCTCCTCTGCTTTATCAAATGCAACACTTCAGCGTCACTGACTGACAGGGGATGCAGCAGCTTGGGCAGAGGTGATGGAGGAGGGGAAGGAAGAGGAGGAAAAGCTGCTCTCAACAAAGGAGAGAGCAGAAACACTTAAAGACAAGCTTTCTCCCAGAATTGAATACCAGTCATCCTTTGTTAGGGAAACAAATTAAGATGTGGTCTCTTACTCAGTTCAGTGAGAGGACCCTGATTGCTCCCTGTACTCCTACAGTGCCTTTTCAGAAAACAGAGCTCAAATGTATAGCTCAGGTTCACCACAACCTGGACTGAATCAGCAAAATGGGTGATTAGCTACCCCCACGCTGCCAGGCACTGCGTGGCTTAGTGACAGCGCAACAAAAACTCACTTCACTGCTCACAGCTAAAAAAAAAATCCTGGTTCTTCAGAGATCCAAAGGTCGTGAATGTAGGGGGAAAGAATCATAGAGCAATTGGCAGCTTACATGTCTATCTAGGAGACCTAGGATTTCCAGAGTTAATCTTTGCCATTTTCCAAAAGGACACTGATATTCCATGGTTTGTGCAACAGATTTTGCTTACAAATTACTCTGATTGCTAAATAATTACAGAAGCGTGTGTTGCCCTGTAGCAGTGCAGATTTTTCTGTTACATGAGACTGTTATCACCAAATGCCAAATGCATCTTGAAAGGCTTTTTGTAGGGTTCTGCTGAATAAGCACACTTTGGAACTATCACTTTTCTGCAGCATGCCCTGCTTTTGCCAGCTGCTGATTACCCTCCTACTCACCACAAGTGACATGTCCACATTACAGATTGGACTAGACAGTAAGGATACTGCATTTACCTTGAAATTAATTAAATAATGCACTTAAGGAAGCCCAGCAGCAAAGACTGATTAATTCTGGAAACTTCTTGGGGTATTCAGACAATAATAGCAGCAATGTTCTGCTAAATAGAGTCAAGCATCAGAGGTAACCTCACTTTGGAATTAAGAGTCTCATGCAAAGACACTGAGAATTTGCATTTAATGTGGTTATTAAAATCCATTTATAAAGGATAGAGTCTAGTCCACCTATACACATTCTCCAAAAATGATATGACCTTGCAAATACAACAAAAAGCAACCTTCCAGGAATGAAATTAAATATTTTTCTGGACATCTCTTTCCAATATAAGCCCTAAAGGAAAGAACAAGCTAATCTGTGCCACCTATTTGGAAGGAGACAACTCCCTGCAGCTCATCAGGTGTTTGAACTAAACATTTGCAAAGGAAGTTTTGATTTTCATTACTAAAAATAAACTCCAGCTTGTATGTGGGGCTTATTTGGTAGTCTTCCATAATGTCTTTCCTGCACTATTTTCTGGGAATTTTATGAGCTAACATTTGAAGAGGTTTTATCAAATTCTTAAGGAAATAAAGGCACACATAGAAATTTCACAACCTTCTAAAAGTGGTACTTCAAGTGTGGCTTATGCTCCCTTTCTTCATTAGTGAAAATGGAAAATAAGTCACTTTTTTCTCATCTAACTTAAACTGAAATATGGCTCTCCTATTCTAAAACAAAAATAGCCTCACTCATGTGTCAGTTACTAAAGTATCACATCACTGAAGGCAAAGGAGTCCAGTCCATGTCACCATAGAAGTGGTTTAGGTTTTGTTTGTTTTGCAAGCAGACGAGGTCAAAAATACCTTTGAAAAAGCTTCCCATAGGCACCCTCTGTTCCCTGAAATTAAAACCCATCAATTCAGGAGTCCAGCTGTCAGCATTAGGCACACTAAATCAGCAGACCAGATTCGCTGTCCCCTTCACTCCCTGCTGGACTGTCCCAGTCTCGCTGTGCCGCACCCCTTTCACCTCGGCTGAGCTGCTGCCAGAGCTCCCAGTGCAGCCTGTCTTGCACTCTGCCCTCACCTCTCTGCCTCTGCTCACAGCACCCCAGGTGCATCTTCAGACCTTCAGAAGAAACCGAATTCATTGGCACAGGTTCCCCCAGACCGTCTGCAGTGAGTGAATTCCCATTCCAGTGCCATGCAGCTGCGCTGGTGCAGGCGGGACATGAAATGCCTGTGTGTGGCTGACACGGGGCTGGGCTGCCCGCAGGAGTTTGAAGGAAAAATTATTCCCACTCACCTTTTGAGTTGGTTTGGGATTTTTTTTACTATTTATAATTTGCCTGAGTTTAAAAATAAGCCTGTCCTCATTGCTCTTTAGAGTCTGACTCAGTACCAGCACCACTGAGAGAGAGGGCCATACTTGGAGGTACTTGTCATCTTTGGGAGGAAAATCACTGGGCAAAATCAGAAGTGCCAGTGCTAGCCAGGAGGTGGCAGAGGAGTCAGGCTACCTTGTACACCAGTTTCTGCATTGTTTTGGCGAAAAGACAAATAGAAACTGAGGAAAGAAAACAAAACCCAGTCCCACCCTCCATCTTCAGGAATAAGAGGATGAAACCCTTAATCACATTCCTGCTTGTATTTATACTAATTGCTCATCTTCCTGAGATCTTTATGAAATTATGCATGCACACCAAGCAGATGAGTTTCCATAGAAACTCAGGAGCTGAACTTTCATTAGAAAAATCTTTTTTAAAAAAGTCTTCCAGATAAAAATGCAAATTGCCTGTCAGTGGGTGGCTTTCTGAATTTAGGTATAATTTTTTTCTTTTGCACTGTAGGCAGATTCCAACTGGACCTACATAGCAACAACATGCAGGCATTGTTTATAGCAAGCCAGACTCCATGGGGAAATGAGAAATTCGGTAGCAAGGAGAAGCTCTCAAGTGCAAATACCTCAGAGAAACAAAAGCTCAAGTGCTCAGTGCTGCGTCTTCCTGAGGCTTGAGGTTTGTGCAGCCTCCAGCTCTCAAAATGCTTGTGGTTTGCAAGGAGCAGTGTGGGGAGGAGGGGAGAGAGGAAATGCAAAGCCAGAAACTCTCCTGCACACAGAATTAATGATGTTCAACCTGTCCTTTAAACATCAGCAGCGTATTTGTGCCGCTTCAGCTAAGCCTTGCTAAAAGGCTGACACCATCTGTCACAGCTCACTCTGGGCAAAGGAGTCGGTCTCTATGCTGGGGCTGGGGAACCTTGGCAGACCTGGGTTGGCCAAACCCCAACCTGCACTTGGGCTGAGGGCTGGAGCCCAGTGCCGTGTGCCCGCTCTGCGTGGAAGCCCAGGCACGTGTGCAGGAAGAGGGCATGGGGCTGTTCTGCATCAGAAGGGGGAAGCAGAATGGTGGCATGCCTGGGAAGGGCCACGGACCTGGGCAGCATTTGGCAGCAACAATTATGCATGTAAGCAAGGAGGAGGTGAAAATCTCAAACTCCTTTAGCAAACGTTTCCTCCAAAAACAGCAGTTACTCGCTTGTGCAGTGTATTGCAGCATCAACAGGAGGCCTTCCCCTGGCTTTGGGGAGCCTGGAATACCTCTCTCTTGAGGGTTCACAGATGTTCTCTCAGCTAAACTGGCAAGCTTGGAAGCACTGAATACCAAAGAGGAAATTCTCACGTGAGCTGCGCTTCCTGGTGGGCATCTGCCCCCGGTAGGCACAGCAGCTGGGTGTGCAGAACACAGTGCTGCTCCTGGCCTCAAGCACAGGCACAGAAACGCTGGGGAGCCACGGCAGGGAGCCACACCAGGCTCTGGTTCCTGCCCAGCGAGGGTGCTGGGGCATGCCGGGGAGCTGTGCTGCACGAGCAGTTTAGGATGAGGTGGATTTCACTGCAGCATTGTTGAGAGGCGCGAGATGTCAGCCGGGCAGGGAATTCCCCTCCTCGTTGGAGAAGGATGACAGGCAGCAGCTGCACGGGCTCGCTGGCCCCTGTGCCTCCAGGGCCAGCAGCCCTCTGAGGGCACTGAGAGGCTCCATGCTGCTCGGTGTCAGGGTGAGGACAGCACTGGGTCCCCGGCCACCAGAGAGCACAATCGGCTCTGCTCGGCCAGCACAACAGCAAGAGATTTTAGGAAGAGTGGGTTTGTGGTCGAGTACAAACTTGAGCCGAGATAGCTCCTGTCTATTCTTGGCTCAGCAGCAGATTTGCTGTGGCCACACTACTTGCCCTTTCTATGTCTCATTATCCCTGTCAAGCGGGTGACTCAAATTATAATTGCACAAATTCCTTCCAGTCTGTCATTACGTGCCTGCAGTCATCTCCAGGCAGCTACCTCCAGGGGAACCAGCCTCTCCCACCAGGGAACCTCTGTGCCACATATGTCTGCTCCCAAGGGGATTGTAAGATCAGATCCTGTTGCCTTGTCATTTTCCTACATAGAGAGGAACCGAAAGAAAAAACACCTCCACCGCATCTCTAAATGATCAGATTTGATACTGAGTTGATTATTCAGGTCAAGGTTATGGGCAGGAAAGAGGCAGTGAAGCTTTTCCTAGCACCACCAATATTTGAGTAAATGGGTGTTCCTTAATTTTTCTCTCAGGCAAATTAATGTGTTCTGTAGGTATTAGTGCTATCACTGGCCTTAAGGATGCTGATGCACCCTGTGTTTAATGGTACTTTTGTAAACGCAGACAAAACAAAACAAGAAAAATCTTCACTATTTCTAAAACCATCATCATTCTTTCATCAGAAATTTACTTGAGTTCTAGTTGTGAGAGATTTCAGGTTTCTTACATCTTTCCACCTGCACTAAAGGCAATTAGACAAATTAAAGATTAAGCTAATGCTTTTCCTTATATATATATGCATCCATTGTCCCAGGAAAAGCATGAAGTCAGGCAGTCATCTCACTTGCCAGCATTTCCGTGGGTGAGTGCAGGCAGAGGCCGTGCTGAGCTTGGCAGGTGACATGGCAGTGCTGGCTGCTTCTTCCAGGGGCCACACCTGGATGAAGCTGGTGGAAGGTTCATCCTGGTGTGTGCACCTTCAGGAGGAAGCAGAGAAATGCTATGGATATGTTGTGGCCTGCAAAACCTGTCTGACCATCTGGGCTCCATGTGGTTGGCTGCTGTGTAATTAACAGGGAGCCTGGCTCATTAGGTGTTTTGTGGGTTCAAACACAGCCATGAGAGCCCTATAGGAAAACATGTTCTTCCTAACACTTCTTTCATCCTCCCCCTCCCGTTCCTTCCAGATGGTTACACCCACTTGTGTCTTTTCTTACCCTAGGGACAGCTTTTTAAACAAGGTTCCTCCATCCTTCTCCTCCCCCACACTGCTTTAGGATCTGCATTGAAGTGCAGGAGGACAGAGCTGTTACATCCCATGCTGTTACATACAGCCTGCCCATAGAAGGCTGGAAGGAGACCACATCCCTCTGCCCCCTGTTTGTTGAGAAGAAAGATCTCAGTGTGGTCAGGATGTAGGAGATGAGAGACTTTACCTCAGCCTTAGCTGGATGTTGCAGACATGCAGGAATGAATTCAGATACTGGCTGTAGTCAAACTGTGTATGTTTTCTGGGCAAGGAGAAAGGGATGCTTAAAGGGCCTGTAACCTTTCTTCTGTATAGCACCAGTAAATGCTCTCTCAGTAACACATAGCAGGAGCACTTGCAGAGCTGAATCTGAATCTGCTTTTAAAAAAATATTTTCACAATTACTTTTTAAAGTGTGCATCACTATCAAAAAACACACAACAACTGATCACTTTTATCCTTCAGAAATAGGTGGAGATGTCCCCTCCATAGGACTCCTGTGCTTGCACTTACAGGGCACCTTGGTGGGAGCTTGGGGTGCTCCATTTTCTCCTCTCTTCTGCACTGTTGTTAACTGCTCATCACTTGTTTGTTGACAGGGCCTGGTGCTGAGCAGACTTGGGCGGAGGGAGCTGGCCCAGAAAGTCCTCAGAGATGCCATCCGGATCCAGACCACCAGTCACATTGCCTGGAACGGCCTTGGAGAGGTCTTGCAAGCTCAGGGGAGAAACGAAGCAGCCATCGAATGTTTCCTTACTGCCCTGGACCTTGAATCCAGCAGCCCTGTCATTCCATTCACCGTCATACCCAGGGAGCTCTGAAGCTTCTCCCTGCAGCTAAGCACTTTCATTGCATGGACAGACACCAAAACCAAGCAGATAAACAAAGAGAAAGCCCAACAGAAAAGTGCCATTCTGACGTGGAACTGGGCTAAGTAATTCCAGGATGGGGCTCAGGTCTACAGGCTTAGTTTAGACAAGCCAAACTGTAGAAGAATTTGCAACAGGCAGAAACAGAGAATGCCTTTTTCTTCACAGGTGCCTGGCTAACCTCTTATTCAAGTTAATAGCAAAGGCTTATTTCAAAGTGTTGGCTCAAGGTGACTGTAGAAAGATTGTGCTAGGATACAGCTCTTCAAAGCACTTGCACCTTTCAGTGTTCATTGAAGATAAAACCCCCAAGCCCTGAATTAAAGCCCAGACCTGCTCTAAATAGGAGTAAACTCACCAACTAACTTGACCAAGTTGTGTTTAAGTATGTGGCTGTCTCCCCACAGATCTGACAGGACAAGAATGACAATTGCACCAAATAGACATGCAATATATGCTGTTTACAAAATACTTCATCTATTTTGATAATCCTTTTTCCTGCCTTGATTTTATATACTGTATATGCTCACTATATTTAGTGTAGCACTTGCCTAGACCAATTTAAATTAAAAATACTTTTTAAAAAATAAAGCTGCTATTGCAGTGTAATTCACAAAAGCAGAAAGACCAAAGACCAAATCAGTTCACACTTGAACTAGTATTAAAAACACATAAATATCTCTACTTACATATTTATTGAAAGGCCTTACATGAAGTAACTAATTATAAGCTCTGAGCTTCATTCTTATTAATCACCTATTGCATCAGTTTAGTGAGGAATATAGTGTTTACCAGTATATAGTGACTGAACTCTGTGCTCTACTGCATTACCATTCCTGGCACAAAACATTTTCATATCCTTTTTTTGATGATGCAAAAGAAGGCAGCGGTCTTTAAAGGGAAAGTGTGCTGAAGGCAGTATGTGTGTATATGAATTGCTTCTTCCTTAAAACTACATCTTTGGATTGTCCATAGAAATTTCATATTATAGGTACAGAGTCAGGCATTTGGTGGCATCATTTTGCATCTCCTATCAGATGTAATAGTGAGGAGCTTCTGATCCACACAGCCTCCCCGTGGCTGGCACGGCCAGGGAGGGGACACAGCTGGCACAGCTCCTGCTGAGCTGCTCCTCAGCTCTGTGTGACCTCCCCGGGGCCTTGGCAGCGAGGTGGAGCTGGACCGTGCTGTCACACGAGAGCCAGCCCTGTCCACACCAGTCCCAAGGTAAAGATGATGCAGAAATTTGCTGCACTTTTCTACAAAAAAATAAAAAAAAGGTTGGGGCTTTGCGCCCATTTTTGTCCAAAGAAGATTTGTGACTATTTCATAAGTAAGTTTGCACTAAAGCACACTTTGTACTATAATTCTGCCCAGTATTGTGATCCACAACTAGTTCACTCTGGAAATAATAATATCCTCAGGCAATAAATAAGATGGGGTTGTTTCTTTCAGAGCCTGAGGCTCTGGCAGCAGACTTGAAGTCAGCGTTGTTTACAGTTATTTGGAAATCTGCAGGCTAATGGAGAGCTGGGCCCTGGTGCTGCTCCCAGCCCACACCATGGGAGAACTCCCACCCCCAGCCTTCCCTCAAGATGCCTGCACCGAGGGAAGCACTCTGCTCTCAGGTTCCTCGCAGCAGCCTGGGGCACTCCCAGGCCAATAGTTTTATTTTTCCCCTTAAATGATGCAGAGGTAATAGCCCAGCTTATTTATCTTTTCACTGAGGGATTCCAGGTCTGATCTAGGCTGATTTCACTCCAGGTGAAAGCAGCCCAGCATGAAAGGTGCTCAGCCCATGAGTTCTCCAGCTTTCTAGTGCCACACAGGCACCCAAAATGGACTTTTTTAGGCCAGGGGCAGGTTTCCAAGGAGACGGTACTCCCTGGCCACATTTCTTGTTTGCAAAAGCACCAGCAGCAGAGGAAGGAGTAGGTGTTAAAGTACCAGAATTAAAGGAGTTTCATGAAGACAAAAAGATGCAGCTGAGACACATTTTGCTGTGAAGGATGCTATGAAGTCGGCTCGCTCTGCACTGCAGGGGGAAAGGGGGAAGGGGAGGGAGAGAGATGCTGTTGTTGACATAATTTCTAAATTGTTACCCAGGTGTTTTAAAACCAGTTCCACAGTCAGATGCAATCTGACAATAGACTTAAGCAGAGATCTATATAAATAGATAGATACTATATTCTGGTGTTTGTTCTGCTCCACAGTTCCCAGGGTGGGAGCAAACCTTGTGTGTGAAACACAAAACAAGAGTCGGTGTGGTCGCACGTCGCTGCTCCGTTGTGCAGTGTATATTTGCAGAACACTGCCATAGCAACTCCTGTGTACTGGGCAGCTATTTGAGTACGAGCTGCACATCCACCTCTGCCACCAAGGAGCTGCTCTGAGAGGTCTGTAACGTAGCTGGTCTGGGACCTGGCAGGAGGGTGCCTGTTTCCCAGCAGCAGCTGAAAAGCATACACTCACAGATCCATTTGCTTCTGCACACGTAGCTTGTAAACAGCCACCAGCCCATCACGTTTGTTGCAATCAGGAAAACTTCATCCTGATGATAATCAGACTTGCCACAGCACTCATCTCCTGGAAGAGGGGCAAACTTTCATGATTACTTTGAGTGCATCAACAAGTCGGATGTTGCCAGGGTGGTCTCATCTTGTGTGCATTAATGAGTGTTGCTGCAATTGGAATCTCAGTCCTAAGAGCCTCTGCTCCATGTGTGGCAGGGAAGATGTACATAAGTAAAGGCAATCATCAACAGGAATCAGAGGGGTATGATACCCTCTACCAGCTCACCACGCCACAGCCCCTGCAACAATTGCGGACAAAGTACTTTGCATGCATACTGGACTCAGTCCTGAGATTTCCTGCATGCTTCCCAGAGGATGCAAAGTACCTCCTGGCTGGAAGAGTATTGTATTGGCTTGAAATGCTCCTTACTGTGCAGGAAAGAGAGTGGTTGTTGCAGACTTAGAAGTACTTTGGGGGTAAATCCTCCAGCTATATTTGTTAATTGTGCTCACCAAAACAGAAGTCTTCCCAAACTTACATGCTACCTCTTTCACTCAGCATGGATTTTGTTCACACTTCCAGACACAGAAAAATAATGACAACTGCTTCAGACAAGCCTGGGAATTGTAGTATTTATTTAGATAGCAATGTAGATGAACCTGATAGACTTACTTCCCTGAGCTCAGTAATATGTGTGGCAGGGAGCTTGACATGCTTAATGCTCAGGGTTTGAGATTTAAGAACACAAGATTTACATCCCATCTCTCATATGATTATTACAGATCATAAGTAATGGAAGTTTGGGGAACAATAACCTTGGGGAACCAATTCTGCAAGTTTTAGCACTGACTTGAGTCTTAACAGAGTTTACTCATTCATTAGTTTTGAAGGAGGAAGATAAAAAGCCCACATCATTGCCTAAAGTATCACATTCCTCTTGTTCCACCATAAGGTTCTTTTCCATTTTTTTGGCAGAGTGCATGCAAAAAGAGAAAATAATTACCTTCTATTTTCCTGTTGTGCAGTAAAGGAGTGGTATGTGCCGTTGCCTTTGACCAACAAGGAGGATTTGTATATTGTAACAAAAATGACTCTGCCTCCAGGATAACAGAAGGAGAAGCCCAACAGGCCAGGGAACAGCTCCCCTCTCTGCCTTACCCCGTGTAAAGTGTCATTAGCGCCGCTGGAGCAGTGGGTTAGGAGCTTTCCCCCAGCTGAGGGTCTGCCCACCCGTGTATTCGCTCCATACAGGGAGCAGAGCGGAGCTGCCGACTCCTGCGCCTCGCAAGGACCCGTCCGTTTCCATTGGTAACACTTCGTGCTACTGATTATCACAATGCTTCAGAAGTGCTAATTATCTTTTCTTGGTAATGACTAATAAATCCAAATGGAGAACAGTCCTGGAGGGTGTTTACTTTAAAATTCGCTGGCTGGGTACCAAAGCAGGCACAGCACTGGCTGCTGCAGTTTGAATTACAGTTATTTTGTCCAAAAAATGTTCCATTTTCAGAGAGTCTTGGTAAAGAATGAGTTGGGCTAGTTTATGTTTCTTTTTAATGACAGCAGAGTGGGAAACAATCCTTTTTAGTGAAAAGACATCACTGCCATGATCTCTTTTGAGCCAAACCAACAGAGATTTGATAGTTGCAGTTCAGCCTACAAGAGGAAGGCTTCCCAAAGCAACTGTGCCGCAGCAATAATTCCCTCTGACTCAATTGTATTACAGGCATATTTGACAATTATGCAATGGGCATGTGGAGCTGAGACGCCTCTCCCTCCTTATTTGGCTGAGGGGAGCTGCTCTGTGCCCAGAGGGACAGCTGTGGCACCCATCTGGGTGCCCATCAGCGCTGCCCTGGCGCCTGCCACGTGCAGGGTGGCTGCTGCCACCAGCCCAGTGGGTCTTGGTCGCCAGCACTCCATCACTTGTGCTGGTTCAATCACCCTCAGACTAAGCCAGGCTCCAAGGGACAGTTTCCTTCCTGCTGAGTTGTTGTTCAGTGCTGCAGGGTATCAGTGCATGATCAGATAGAAAGTTGTTTTCCCAGAAATGGAAAGCTGAATTGTCCATCAGTCAGTGATGTTGGCAGGAGGGGAGGTAACCACTCACCCAGCATTTGCCAAGATGGTTCCTCCAACTTTGCTTCTAATGAACTGGCTTGTGCCTTCAGCTCCAGTAAACCAAATACTAAAAGATTCAGCTCATGTTCCCACAGAAGCACATGCCAGCCAGTCATTATCCCACTGATGGGGATGCAATGCTGCGCCATTGCGTAGCAGTCCATGACAGAAGTGAAGAACCTCCCTGACCCAGTGGACAGAGAGGTGCTCAGCTTCTGCACATCCAAGCATGTCCTACATGCCAGTCTGATACTGTTGTCATGGGTGTCAGAATCAGTTTTCCATGTAACTTACCTTTTTTTGTCATTGTAAGATACTTACACCGAATTCAATAAAATTGACCCTATGGAAAACAAAAAATGCTCCTTATATTTCCTGCTAATTTTATTCATGCCACAGATGCTTCAAGCATTATGAAATGTCCAGTTGTTATATTAACTGGAACCCAGTGTGCCTAGGAGTTACCAGTTGCAAAGGGTATTTTGGCCTACACCCCGTAGTTCATGGGAAAAACGAGAGTGAGCATGCAAGCAGCGTGCCTTCAGAGAGGAACAGAGCCAGGAAAATGGAGCAATGTAGCTTCAGATGTTTGGATTTCTGGAGATTTAAGTGAGCTTCGTGCTTTTCTTGTGCTTCATCCAGTAAAAATAAACAAAGGTAGTGTGAGAAACTCTTAACATCGAGGTAATATGCAAATACTACGCTGTCAAGTTTAGGGACTCACCTTACTTGGGCCACAATTCCATTAATCATCTTTTTGCTACAAACAGTTACTCCTGGTGGTTATTTGGAAATAAAATGTCTCCATTCAAGAGCTTGCAGAGCATTCTGTGCATTTACACATTAATCTTTTGGGCAGATTTCAAGAGGGCCTGCTTAAAAAGTCCATCCCTTAGTTTCATTCTCAAATGAGATTAAGGATGAGGTTTTTGAAGAACATTTCTTCATAACTGTGGCTGCTTTGGTTTATGAGTGTACTCAGCATAACTCAAGCAGAACGAGGTTCCTCTGTGGCAATAAGAGATTTAAGTCCTTCAGCTGCTCGTATGGTCTTAAAAAATGAAAACTGAAGTATATAAAATAGTAGCTCTTTTTCCCCATTTTTCTCTTGATACAGAGAGAGAGCAAAACACTGGTGTGGGGGAACGAGGGAGGGAGGGAGAAGGCTTCCATGTCCCTTCCAAGCAGGAGCCCAACTGGAGGCCTGCAACTGAACCCCAGCAAAAGCTGGAGAATTTCATTGTTCAGTTCCCTCTGAGGGAGACAGACCACTCATCTTTGCTGGTACCTAATTCTAGTACACTGCCTGGTACCCTCTCTGCATCACACAGACATTTAATGTTCCCTTTCTGTTTAAATGGGAAGAAAATAAGCCTTTTTGCCCCTCATTT
This sequence comes from Buphagus erythrorhynchus, assembly GCA_013400855.1. NCBI lineage: Eukaryota > Metazoa > Chordata > Aves > Passeriformes > Sturnidae > Buphagus > Buphagus erythrorhynchus. The sequence continues at coordinate 26,572 of VZTT01001052.1, forward strand.
TTGCTGGAAGGAGCTCCAGTTGGCTTGGGAGCTCCACCTCTAATACAGAATCACTTCTTCCCTTGCAGAGAACCAAGTCGCATTTCAGTGATAATTTTGACACTATACTCTTGAAAGGTCATTAAGAATAATTTCATAAAAATTAATAATTTATTATATATTTCATATAATTTTTAATAATTGATTCATACCTCCACTTCTTTCTGCATCAGAATGTTCAGATACATAAAATATATTCCTGCTTCTTGTGAGGTCCAGATATTCAGCAGTTCCTGATATTTAGCAGTCCCATAAACTTCCCAAGAGAAGAGATGAGAAGCATCGCTGCTTCCCAGATGCTCTCTTCCATGACAGTCTCTGGCAATCAGATTTTTGTGGAGTCACCAAATCACCAGCATTTACTTTGTCTTTAACCACATCCCTCAGGACATGTCACATCCCAGTCAGACGTGCCTGAACAAGTCTTTGCAACAAAAGAAAAATAACCTCCTGCTCTTTAAAGACTGGTGTTAGAGAAAATAGACTTGGGCAACACTGGCTCATTGCGTTACCATTAGCAGCCACGAGAGCATTGAAGTGAGCTGTGGCTGTCAAGCCAGTTTCCTGTGCTGTGTTGTCTCCAAAACAAAGAGCAACATCTCACAGCCAAAACATCCCCGCAGATCCATCAGCTGAAGGGCAAGATTCAAAGGCTTTCTCAGTGCTCTAGCTTGAGCAAGTGTTAAACAACGGAGGAAAAAATCCTTGCAGGTCATTGCCTTGAGTGTCAGAGCTGCAGCTTTCAGGTCTGATCCCATTTAGAACTGATGTAGCTGCTGTGATCATCTAGCTAATGGAGGAGGAGAAGCAGGTAGGCAGAACATCTGAATTTTATAAGCAAAAAATCAAGCATTGCAACATGGCCTAAAAAAGCAAAAGAGCAACAAAAACTGTAAAACAGGAAATGTTTTCCTTACTGAGGAGTTCTCACGGAGGCAAAGCCCAGCTTCACCAGCTTTTCTGACAGAAACATGCAAAAACCTCAGTCTGAGAGTAAGAGCAGATGCCAAGCAGCCTCTCAGCAGCCTGCTGACTGCAAAGACCTCTCTGATCCTCAGTTCTGCCTCTACCCTGCCCCAGAGACCCCAGCCCAGCAGAGAGCACAGCACCCAGACCCCTCCCTGGCACGCTTATGGCAGATGCCAGTTCTGTGCCTCTCAAACAGCACGGTCCTCAAAGCAAATGCTTCATTACATCAGGCATGACAAGTCAAACATCTTTTTTTATAATGCAGTTGTTTATGATATTGTAGCTGTGTCTGGAAACCAGGATGTTTGTGAATGAATCAGCAATAATTATCCCTGTATTTTGTTGTCCAGTGAGGGGCTGACACACACAGTCCTGGTTTGAAGTGCTGGGTACTGTTTCAAAAGGATGAGAGTTAAGGATACAGCGATTTTCTGGTCAGTGGAGGTTCGAGGTGATTTTGTGCTCAGTGTAAATGGCATTGTCTGGCAGGCACAATTAGCAAATGAAGCGCTGCCTCACCAGAGGCTTTGCAGCCTCTGAGTCTCTTCTTCCAGGCTGACAACAAACAGAAATTTGAGATGGTATCTCGGGTTTCCAAAACAGGAAGCTGCTAAATCCAGCAAGAGAGCAATTCATTTCCCACTTATAATGATGCTGCTTTTAAATCTCCTTTGAGGATACTGAAGTGTTTTCCAAAGGGTAGCAAGGGAGGTATTTCATCCCCATTTTTCACCAGATGAAAGACCCAACTGTGCCAGGAGTGGAGCTGAGAGAGGGGTGTTTTTCTGTGCAGAACTGGTAGCTTCACTGTGACTCAGGCTCTGTTCCTTTCTGCAGTGTGCCTCCCACCCCTGACTACCATACCCGAGTCACAGCATGGCACAGCCCTCCTTCAAACCCCTTTTTCTTTCAAGGTCTCTTCTGTGGAGGAGGACTTAATGGAAGTTTCCACTCACTTGTTATGTTAATGCACTATAAATGACTTCTATAAATCATCAGAGTGGCCCACATCAGGCACAGGTTGGTGCAATTACAAGGTACAGAAATGTTCCTTGGACACCAGGTTCCTCTGGACAAGTGGTCCAGGTCTGGCCTTGGAGTAGTGCTGTGCCAAGGGGATGAGTTATCACAACCAAAGCTTTTATCTTTTTTTCCCTTCTTTTCTCTGTTCTCCCATCATCCCCTCTTGGGTACTTGGGTCCTTTCTGTTCAGCTGGCTAACAGAGAAGTAATAAGCTGAAAAAAATTAAAATTATTTCAAGGTACATTCCAAAGAAAAACTTCAAAGATTTTCAGCTAAGTAAAGAGCTTTAAAAAGTTTCCAGTTAAACAAAATATTGTTCTGACAGAACTCCTCAAGCAGTATCTTCAGTAATTCAGATTTATATGACCGAAAGTTTTGAAAGAATTGCCAGAAGGGAGAGTATTTTGAAATACAACTTCAAGATGTTTAATCCTGAAACAATCGACACAGAACATTTTTCTTTTTGTCTTCCAGCCAAGAACTATTCATCAAAGTTATCTCAAGTTTTATATGTGGCCTCAGTTTTCTGGATCTTTACAGCAAATGCCATGCTTGCAAGAGTTTAGAAGTGTTTTCCAGTTCCAGTTTTTGTTCTACATGTCTAATGCTGAAGTTCCTGGTGTGAAAACATTCTCAAGTGCTTCTGCACAATGTTACCAAACACTGCATCCACAGTCCAGCAAGCACAGGTGGTTGCCTGGAGAATAGGACCAACTGCTGAGTAAACATCAGCCTGTGCTGCTCTGCACACCTGTGCACACAAGCTGGGATTGGCCCTGCTGAAATAAATAGAGACCAGTCCCAAGCAGTTTTGGAAATCACACCTCTGCAATGCCAGTGATGGTGATTAGAATCTACAGCTGTTTTTTTCCTGGGTAGAAATTGGTTCTGAAATAGTCTGGGTCCTGCTACCCAAAACAAGTGCACTTTTACATGCAGCAGAGCCCAGCCAAGTTCTGTGGGTGCAGCACTGGCAGCTCCCTGTGCTGCAGCAGTGGGAGTGAGGCTGAGCACCTCACACAGGCTGAGCACAACCTGCACTTGGAATTTCATACAAAGACATTTCTGTGCACACCTGCTTCCATCTCACTTCTCTCTTGGTCACTACCCACTGCTCAACAGCAGCCTACTGTAGAAATTTTCAGCTTTGTATGATCCTGAGGAATTTTCCATGGGATGTCTTCATCTGTAAGATTCACTAACACAAATTTCTGCATAGGATATGACCTTTCCACAAAGGACATGTTCAGGGTCTCGTGCTAGTTGGCCACAGACACCCCTGGGATCTGTAGCTCACAGCCTGAAGACTGGGGACTTAAAAGTTTTCTCTGAGATTCTATTAGAGCTTTTTAATTAAAAGACCTCTTTGGGGACCTGAATTGAATTAGAAACCATGGTGATCACTTAGGTCAATCACGCACAGAGATGATTGCATTTGGGAGAGTGAGGTGGAAGATGGGAATGTGTGCATGTTGAAGAGCTTTAAGGGAAAAAAAAAAAAGACACCCCCAAACATCTGTAAAAATGAGGAGCGTTAGTCATTTGCAATAGAACAGATAGAGGATTTGTCATATAGGGCTCACCATTCACTACTGAATTAGAGACTAACAGCTGTGTGTCATACTGCATTGAAAAGTGTCTTTGATTTTTATCTCTCTGAACATTTGATCAATGGATTTGACAGTCTGTCCATTTTCTCAAACCTGTGTATGCACATTTTCACTCATGCTAATAACTGTACCAGGAAAACTAAAATGCTGAGAGCTGCTCTTCCATCATCCCACGTGAGGGAAACATTACCAACCTACTACAAAACCAGAATTTTTCATCTTCATCCAGTGGGTCCTGTAACTTCAATATGCAAAACCTAAAGTATCAAGAAATGCTCAATATCCAGCAAGTGCTTTTGTTCAAGAGTTGAATTTCACGGTTACAGTTAGAAAACAGTCATTTGTAACCAGATCACGTTGATAAGATTATCAGTTATGTCAGTTAAAAGATAACTAAAACAAAGTTATGTTTTGTTTCAACTTACAAATCAGTGTACTCTAGCTCCAGGACAATGAAGTTGCTTTCAAAATCAGAGCAGTTTTGCTTTCACTAGAAAGAACTGTTTTAAAATTCACTGGCTTTTCTTACAGAAAAGGACAACATACCTCTCATAGACTTTAGCATCACCTTCTCCCTTTGCTCCTACAGTAGAAAAATCTAAATAGTTACAATGGATATTCCTTTTGTCAGTCTCCACCAGAAATATGTAACCTTGCTTCACATATATTTGCAAATTAATGTGTTTAGATCAGGACCTTTTATAGACTCGACACTTCAGTTGTTCAGCCCTTGTGTGAAATGCTTTGTATTCCTCTTGAGAAATCTTACAGCCCCAACACGCAGGGTTAACCTCCTGTAACCTCCAGCAATAAATAAGACTGTTCATGTAATTCCTGACTGGAGGGTGTTGATCCATAATCTGTCTTGCATTAGCTGTTGCTTACAAGCTGCTTCCTTTTCTAAGGAAAAGGAAGGTGTTCATGTAACACCAGAGCACTTTTTTCTTAGGAGTTTGGATCTTCCTCTCTCCATCACATTGATTCCTCTCCCTGCCACCTTCCAGGTCTCCTACTTTGCAGGCAGTATCTGCAACACCTTCCACATCCACACTCCTTCCCCTGCTGGCAACCATTCCATACTGAATCAACAATGTACAAAGGGTAAAGCAGTTGCTGCTGAAGCAGTAGCTGCTGATGTGCAGAAGCCGGAAACATTTCTTTTTTCTTTTTTTTTTCTTTTTTGTAACTTATTTCTTACTCCACAGTTAACTAATTGCAAGACTCAGATATGCTGCCAGCTGGAGCAGATGCCTCTCTGGGACCAAACTGCAGTCTGCTCTGCTGCCTTTGCACTCACTTCCAGGGCTTCCAACCTGTAAGGAGGCTGGAGTTTCAGTCAGGTTATTATTGCATGCCAGCTCATTTCAGAATGCCGTGGCTTGTATGATAGGTGTAATTATTCCAAGTAGCCTTGTGCTGGAGCTTTCCCCTCAAGGCCAAAGTTTTATTCTATTTGTATTAATATCACCTGGAAGCACCCAGTGGAAGTGAGGAATCTTTGTTCTCTACTGACAGCCTGCAGGGTTATAATTATAGCTGTATAAGATACGAGGATGATGCAGCACACACAGTGACAGGTCTTCTCATGGCAAAGGTAGAAGCAACCTGGCACCACAGAAGCAGGATCAAACCCCAAACCACAACAAGATTGAAGGAATAACAGATATGCTCCAATACACATCAGCATCACCCCTGCTTTCATTTCCATAGTATGTCCCTGAAATAAGGCTACAGACTTAAAACCCACTGAACCAAATTTCTCCATTGCCTTCGTTCTGTAGTCCCATATGTCTGTGCAGTCAGAAACATGACGGCAAGTGAGTCACTCTGACAGGCATCTGCAACAGCTTCTCCTCACTTACCTAGGAACTCTGCCATTGTAGAAGATGAGCCACAGAATGAGTCAGCAGTCAGGTTACCGAGGTCACTTGAAATTTTCAGTGACTAATCGTTCGCTTCTTTTATCACAAAAATACTGTGCAAATTCTCAGCCAAGATTTGACACTGAAAATATCTACAGGTGCAGGTCTCTGCACACACAGCTTCCTGCAGCCAAGCACTTCTGTGTGAGTTACTCTGTAGCCAGCGTGCTATTCCTGAGACATCCTGTTTTTGCTACTTGTGAAATTACTAGAGCTGCCATGTTCCTGCTAGCAGCCTTCCTGACAGAAACAAGTGCATTTGAGCATTGTTTTCCTAACTGAAGCAGACCTTTTGCCAAAAAGTTAGTCTGATATTTTCCTTCATCTCCATTTGCTGTTGGAGAAATGTTTTCCACAGCAGAATGAGCCACTGAGCCTGGTGGACAAATCCTGATAAAGGCTATTCAGAGAAGCCTTCCGCTTGCAATTAACTTTTGCCCATGGAAACCAAAGCCTTTTATTATTTTCCTTTTCCTCCTCTGAAGGAGTTTAGCCCTGTATTGCCTAGTTTTGCTTTCAGAAGTCATTGAACAGGGTGACACATCCATACTCTTCTGTGCGTGGACACAGGAGTGCAGAATGAGACCTCACTTTTTGTTTTCAATATAATTAGTATATTTATAGGAAACTTCTATGCTGTATGTTAATTTTCAAATCTGAAGCATGCTTTCAGACAACACAGAGATATTATTTCAAAATAAAGCGAGGGCATTAATAAACACAGTACCAGGAAATCCACAAAGGTTAAGTGATTTTCTACAGAGTAATTCATTCTCCTAATGAGTTTGCTGCAGACAATGCTCTCTGCAAGCAGTTACTGCGTATGTATCTTTAATTTGTGTGTTTATATAATTCATGTTAGTGCAAAATAAATTTCTATGTAAAGTGTCCTAATAGATCAAGTGAGGCTATAATATTCTTCCAGAGCTTGTTCATTACAATATGCCCTGGCACGGAGTCCAGAGGGAGAGGAAGCCATTAAACATTAAGCAAAACAATTGCTGTCGTCCTCCAGAGGGACTGGCATTGTAAATGCTTATGTTAATGCTGTACAAAAGAGTTGAGTATTCATGTAAAATTAGAATGGTAAAAGAAGACATGCACCTTGTCCTCAATTTTGTGAGATTTGGTTGGATAGCTAGTGATATTTGGATCTTTGTCCTAGAGGAGCAGAGCTCATCCTCTCCTAGCCACGGACTGGGCACTCCTAAGAGTTAATTGTTACCAGCAAACAGAAAAGACAAAACAAAGAAACCCCTGACATTTCCAGTGTTTTCTATCCTCAAAGCTGAAACTCTCCCCTGTGTGTGTTTCCAATTTAACTAAAATAGATTGCTGTGTGTAAACAGCCACTCTATCTGCATCATTCATATTTGATGGACTAGTCAGTACAACAGATACTTTTATCCATCCTGTAAGTGATGAGAAACTAGACACTTCAGTGTCTTGTGCTCCTCTCAGTTAACATGAGTGGCAGCAGCTGTTATTCGAGGCTCCCTAACATGTAACGTTTGATGTACAGACAGGAAAATTGGAGATATATTTAGTGGAATTGGATATAACAAAAGTAACTTCCATGATCAAACCCTTCCAGGAGAACATGCAGGAAAGCTCTGGCCATGTTTGTTAACAGCAACCCAGGCATTGGTGTTCTTGGGCTTCAGAGGCTGTGTAATGATAGTATTCTTAGCAGGTTAAAAACTTACTTGCAGGAAAGGTAGGGCATGATTTCAAGATGCCTTGAAATTGGCAGCAAAACATGGAGGTGGTCCAGAACACCTCTGCCAGACACTGTAAAGCACATACCAAGTAGATGAACTTGTGTTTTAAATTATGTTCTGCACATACAACTTTACATACCTGTAAGAACCATGAACACAGACTTCTAAATCCATTGGAAACCCAGAGGAGATATTGCAATTTCCTTCTGCTTGGGAGAGATGAGGGTAGATGGTTGACAAGGGAACAAATGTAGCATCCCAAAAACAGCACAAAAAGGAGAGCGATCCTTCTTTGAGCAGAGAGGTGAAGGCAGGAACTCCTGGCTCAGCTCACAAGGGTGTGCTGGTGGCAGCAGTGAAATACCAGAAATTCCATTCAAAAATGAAACCAAGCTTCTTTCAGTGAGGGTGGTCAGGCACATGAATGGGTTCCCCAGAGGGGCTGTGGGCCATATACTCTTGGGAACAGACAAGATCCCTCCAACAGCAACCTGCTCTGGTTGGAGAAGGGGATAGGACTAGGTGGTTTCCAGACATACCTTCAAATCTCTACCATGCTGTGCCTCTGTGAAAGAGAAGCTCTCCAAGCAAGGCCTTTCTGCAAGGGCAGAAAATTATGATGCTGGTGTTTGGCAACAGCTTTTGGAGGAACAATGTGGATATACCAAAAGAAAAGACCTCCTTTTCCTTTGTTCCAGCTGGCATGCCCACCGCCCCTGCATTACACAGAGGAGAGAGGAGATGAAAAGGCAATCCCATGGCCAGAGTTTCAGAGGTCTCAGACCTGGAAAGAGCAGATGAGATGAAGACCTTTCACCTGCTTTAGGACATACTCCAGGGAAGCTCGCTAGACCTCTTGCCAGCTGGCATTTTAGTGACCCACCCTGCAGACTGAGGGGTTAAAATCTCCTGAGATTAAGTGCAGTTGCTTCATTTGTGGCCTCACTGGAGAGGGCAGCTGCAGCCCAGCTTTTGCATCTCTGCTCTGAAGTGAGAGCTGATGGAAAGGAAATGGTATCTTCTGTATTCTCCTCTGGGGAGGAGCTGGAGAAGGTTTGTGTGAAGGTCATTTTGATATTAAGCCAAAGGTCCAAGAAGCACCAGACAAACAGCTCTTTTTTTTTCCAAATAAAGAGTAAGTAACTACACAGATACAAATTTTCTCCTTTCAGTTTAGCCAGGCTGGCCCTTCCTTATTCCTGAGGGAGCACAGTCATTTCTTGGGCATGTTTTTATATTTGCAGCTGAGAGCCAGAACAGGGGATGGCATGTGCCCACTGGTGGCTTTATGGCACAGGGCCTCTGCACAGTGCAGAGCTGCAGGACACAGGCTGGCCATGAGGGATGGGGCCCATGCAAGCCCAGGCTTTGAGGAGCTCTGCAGCCAGCACTGCATCCAGCTTCTGACAGCCTCTGCTGGGCACTGTGACATGCCTTCAGCCAAGGTGGGAAGATCACTTCTCTCTGTTACTAAGAATATAGTCAGGGAAACATTACCCTGCAAATTGCTTTAATATGTATCACACTGCCACATATACTTTATGACTCTATTTGCACCCTGTGTGTCAGTCCAGCTCATGCCCACTGCTGCTGCCAAGCTCCTGCAGCTACTTGCTTTTCCCTCACATGCACTGGAGAAACAGGCAGAGCAGAACACAAGGCTTTCCATGAGGCTTCTGCTGAAAGGCAGGGATGGGGCTCACTTCCTAGCCCACAGCTCTGCTTGGATCCACCAACAAGAGGCCATAAAGCACAGAAAACTGTTCAGGGAGCATGAGGAAAAACTGAATGACTCAAAGCCGTGGGCTGGTGGAGAATGAAGAAGCAGGTTCAATTTCAGATGCAATCAGCCCAAGTCTGTGACACAATCCATGAGATGTGAGCAGCAGAGACCCACCTTGGGAGAGTTCCTCTTTGCTTATGAAGTGACTCACTGGCTGAGGAGAACAAGGCAACGTGGGTGACAGACACGCTACCGAGGTGACCTCTAGCTACGTGCACAGCATGCACAGAAGCAGAGAGAGAGAGAGAAGAAGTGAAAGATTCTGGTGCCTCCCCATCATTTGGTGGATGAAAGGCTGGACATGACCTGGCAATGTGCACTGGTATTCCAGAAAGCCAGTTGTATCTTGGGCTGCATCAAAATCAGTGTGGACAGTAGGACAAGAGAGGTGATTCTGCCCCTCTGCTCTGCTCTGGTAAGAGCCCAGCTGGAATGTCTGGAATCCCCAACACAAGAAAGATGTTGACCCATCAGAACAAGTCCAGAGAAGGGCCACAAAGATGCTCAGAGGGCTGGAGCACCTCTCCTTTGAAAACAGGCTGAGAGAGTTGGGGTTGTTCAACCTGGAGAAGAGAAGGCTCCAGGGAGCACCTTACAGCACCTTCCAGGGTACAAGAGAGCTGGAGAGGTACTTTTTACAAGGGCACAGAGTAATAGGACAAAGGGAATGGCTTTAAACCAAAAGAGAGATTGGTTTAGATTAGATATTAGGAAGAATTATTTACAACGAGGGTGGTAAAACACTGAACAGGTTGCCCAGAGAGGTGGTGGATGCCCCATCCTGGAAACATTCAAGGTCAGGCTGAAGGGGCTTTGATCAACGTGATCCAGTTGAAGATGTCCCTGCTCCCTGCAGGAGGGGTTGGACTGGAAGACTTTTAAAGGTCCCTATCAACCCAGACTATTCTGTGATTCTATGATCTCCATGTGCAAAAGTCTGCCGTAAATAAAGGCACAGGGAGAAGGACTTGTCCTTTCTCTGTACCTTGTCACCTCAGATGAGAAGTACAGCTGGTTACTCCCCTGACTTGTTTATTTCTGCTGTGCACTGCAGCTGGCTGCAGGAGAGGGAGCACAAAGCAAATCCCAGGCTAATAAAGATGAACATTCCTTCTGGGGGCTCTGGACAAAGGCAAGATGCTGCTATGCCTCTCTCCTATGAGTACCTAAAGCCCTAAAATTTGAACGTTTGGGAATTCGTATATATTCCTTATCTTAAACTATTGCTTAGCAACAGACTTAGCCAAGGGCATGTTTGTGCAACTGTGAGGCATATCCCTATCTGCTAGGTGCAAAGCAATAAACACACCTTTCCAAATTATCTCTGCCAGGATCGCGTGTGTAGCAGATGATCAAACCCAGCAGAAGGGTATCTGCTGTATAGGCTCTTGGCACTTCAGCACTGCTGATAAAGTGATCTCAGCCTGGGTGAATCAAAGCCTTTTCACTGCAGGAAAGGTGTCTTTGCATACCAAGTAGGTTGCAGATGGAGGAGCACCCAGCAGGGCTCGGTGTGATGCAGTTCTGTGGCTGCTCCTCCCACGTGGAGTGATGTGTTTATCTAAAGAGCCTTAGGTGTTCCCCTGACACACTGCTACATGTGCACATACTGATGAAGAGCCCTGTTTTGGAAAAAAACTCCCACACAATCTTAAATATGATTTTATATACCATCTTGGTATCTATCAACCCACTGTTTTATCAAGCACTTAATAGAGCAAAGCTTAACCCCAGTATTGTACCTCAAACTGGGTTGCACCTGGCAGTCCAAGGTTTTACTCCCCAGTTATCTCACAGAGGAATTTTTTCCCTTCCCATCAGCAGGTTGTACTTTGCCACAGTGAGCCACAGTGCAGTGTAACTCACATCTCTGTGATAACTGAGCATGGAAATATGTGTGAGCACACAGGCCCCTCTCACCTCCCTGCGCCCTTGAGCCCCAGCTGCTGCTGACTGTGCTTTGCAAGGAGGGTCCCCAGGAGAGCTCACAGCAGCTTCCTGCACCTCAAGGAGCCTTTCCTTCTGTAGAAGGCTGTTCCTTCTACAAAACAGGAAGGAGAGATGAATTTCACTGCATGTCTGGACTCAGGAGAGAAGAATCACCTTCCTGCTTAGCGCAGGGGTGGGATGCATTGGATAAAGGGGGCGTAGCAGCTGTGATAAACCCCGAAACTGTGGGAGGAGGCTGCAGCCCCTCCTCTCACATGCTCTGTGAAACATGGGTGCCCCTGTAGCATATCACAACACAGCAATGCACAGTTAGCTCTGTTCCTTGCCACTGTGCATGTGCCTCACAAAGGAGGCAGTTTGAGAAGCAGAGGCAGGCTGTTTGCAGGTTCTCCCCCTAGATGCACAGTAATTGCTGAACTGTGTTTTATGATGTTATAAGAGCTCACATTGTCACTCGGAGGGCTTGGGGAGGCAGAAGGCAACCTTACATGATCCTTATCTCTGTTAGACACAGCCTGTAACACTGTCATTAAGGCAAAGGCCAGGCACACTGATGCTCCAGCTGCTGCAGTGCTCCCTACTTCCAAAGGCACAATAAAACTCTTAATTGCCCACACAGAGATACAGCAGAGGAAGAGAAGACCTTCAGACTGAAGGAAATACAAAGCACTAAACAGTGATCAGCAGACAGCAAGTTAAGGAAGTCCCTGTGGGCAGACCTGTTGCAAAGAGTATCAAGCAGCGTAATCTCAGTGCTGACTTAAAACAGCTTTTGAGGTTTTAAACCAGGATTTAAACAATACATTTGAAACCCTTCATAAGTCATAAGCATTTGAAAAAAATAAGCTGCAGTCAGTTCTACATCATCTTAAGACAAGCTCACATTAATGGCCACACTGGCAAGGAGGAAATGGGTGCTCAGTGCTGGGATGTGCTGGACACCTATATCTCACACTGGAGTCAAGACTTGTGCATCCTCCAGCTTCACCCAATTTCCCACCAGTTCAAAGGGGAAGTGGAGGAACACAGGGGGGAAAAAAAGAGGAGAAAGAGGGGGAGCCCCCATTAGCTCTCACTTATTGTACCCTATGGCTCAGAAAAGCAGACTCAGTCAAGTTCCCAAAACTTTCCCTCTATGCTGCTCAGTCTGTCAAGTCTGAGTACCTCCCTGCTGGGTGCCATCAAGAAGGAGAGGTAGTCCTGTACCAGCAGCATCAAGCCACTTTTGTCAGGGCTCCACGAGCAGCAGGAGCACAGGGGATTAAAATCCTTTCTGAAATTCTGACAACAAGAGGAAACACAGCTCTCAAATTATCCTCCTGCAGATAAATATTTGAAAGCAACTATAAAGAAAACTCAGCCATGCATCCCCTGCTACCTACCCGGCAGCCACGTCAGTACAATGGGAGCCACGCTCAGACAAACAGCAACACAAGGAGGTTTATTGTACTGAGCTCACAGGCATCCATCTCTATCAATTTCTACTCCATGCCATTTTAGAGAGGTATCTGTTTATTTTAAACCCGTCAGAGGATGTACTTTCACTGCACAGTGGGAATACCGGTGTCACAGACAATGAGGGTTTGCAGAGGGTAGGTGAGGGAACAGCAGTACCACCTCACCCACTGGAAGGGGAACCCCAGGGTTACAGTAGCAGAAAACATAATTGGTGGCAAAAAACCTGTAGATCAGGTTGCAGGTTTGAGTTATTCATTGGTCTTTTCCTTCCATTCAGGGAAGGAGAGGACAGTGTAACCGCTTCTCACAGACACTCATTAAATCAGGCACGGCAGATCCTTTCACATGAAGGTAACCTGAGAGCAAAGGCCAGCCCTTAACCTGGCACAAGTCAAGAGCTGTCTCCAGCTGACAATAGCTGAAGTGTTGGTGGCAGCACACAAGCAGTACACTTACTGACTTCTCCACCCTGGGGCAAGCAGGTTGGTGGGAGGGCTCTGGAGCTGAGGTCTTAGGATCTTTCCTAGAAAACAAAGCCAAGGCCAAGGGCACTTATCAGGAAGGACAGCAGCTGCCTGGGCCATTGAATGTGCCACCAAGCAGCAGCAGGGCTCTTGCTGACTGTGTAGTGTTAACAGCCTGATGACCATGGGGAAGACACATCCAATTAACAGTGCTGCAAACAGGGAAAGGATCAGGCTGTCTACAGCATTCTCACTTAATTTCCTTTTCTGGACTAGCATTTCTGGATGCCTCTCGAAAGATCTCCCAGGATCTTCAAGGACTAGAAGAGCAAAAGGTCTCCCAGGCAGATATGTCCTAACAGAAGCTGGGTTGGCTGGTCTGGCAGTAAAGCAAGGCAAGAAACCTTTGCACTTCCTGACACTAAGGAGTGGCACACAGTTTGTAGGCACAATTAGACTCTTCTACATAGACTTTCTCCCAGTCATTTACATGGAGCACGAAGGAGTCTATTACTTACAGAGACTGACAAAAAATGTAGTCCCAGGCTGTCTCCCTATTACAAGTGCTCTCACAACACAGGAGATGGCTGCCTAATTGTCCTCTTCTTTCAGGACCAAGTTTCTCCCAACCTCCACAAGAGAAACGACCTTTAGAATTATTCAAATTTCAAGACAGTCCAAAGTCTGATTCAAGATTGGATTCACCCTGAATTAGATGCTGTAAAGCCACAAGGACCTTTCTCTCAGTGTTTACAGCCTAAATAGATAATGCCTGGGCTTGCTAACAGAGAATGGGAATGCGATTTGTCCACAGATCAGCACCAGGGCACAGGGGGCTGGAGTACAAGTTGCATTTCCTTAATACTAACATAGAACTGGAGGCAAGCTGGGCAGCATGCAGACCCCAGCAGCAAGTCCCTTCCCTTGCCCCTTTAGGAACACCTTGCTGCAGAAATGAGAAGCAGGGCACAGGCAGAACAGGTTGATAAGTGCTCAGCCATGCTGCTGCCACTATCTACAATGGCTCCCATGTGCTAAGTGCAGTAAGCCACTCTATTTTATCTTAGCTAGTTACTGATTACCAGAGCAATTAAATCACTACAAATACTTCGTGGGATGCAAAGGCATCCTTCATCCCAGGGAAAAGAACATATACCAGTCCCACCTCATGCTGGGGACAAGTCTGCTCAGGATTGCCCCAACTCTTTCGAAGCCTTCCTGTAGCAAGAAATACCAGAAGATATTAAAGCTTTCTGCATTGATGTGTCACAATGAAAGTGATTAATGATGCTTGATAAGGGTGGCTCTCCCACCCTCATATTTCTTCATTTGGCCTTGCTCTCTTTCGAGGCAGGTCACACCCATTTGCCCCACCTTCATTCTCCTGTGTCTTTCCATATGGAAAAGAAATGACATCCTACAATATCTCTTTTCCTTTGGGTGTATCAGGGGAACTCATCTCCTCTCGTGGCTAGATGGAAAGCGTCACACCAGCCAAGAGAAACTTCATAGGGAGGAAGATTTAGGAAAGCTGTGGTAGACAAATGAAATAATGGAAATGTTTCTGTGTTGCTGTAACTTGTTCACAGGGGTTCCCTGTGCAGGGTGACAAGTCCTGGCCATGCTCACCTTTCCGCTCCTAAGGAAGCACCACCCTCTGGATAGTGCACATGGCACACATGTTCAGCATCCATGCTTCTTTCCTTTCCATTTCACACAGAGTACCAGGGTGACCCTTTTCACTGCTGCTAAGGAAACGGTGCCACCAGAGAAGGATGTCAAGCATCAGCTGAAACAAGGAGGGATTTTCCCACTCTCAGCAGCTGGACACCTTCCTGGCACAGCACATCATGGTGCTGCTAACACCAGACAGCAGATGAGGCAGTCACACACGGGGCACCAAAACCACCCTGCAGATTCCACTGCCAAATTAAGAGCAGAATATTTTACTGTCTTTTAAAAGCAGTTCAGTGTTTCCTGAATGAGTCTGAGCCACAGCTTTTCCTGCCTGAAGATCACCAGGAGCCACATAAATAAAACACCTTCAGGAAGGTTCTTGCTTGCTTTTGCTTGTCATTGGCAAAGACATACCCTGTCTCACCAACCCCTCTCTGTTAATGCAGTTTTCCAAGACTTTGCTCATCTTCCCATAGAGGAGAACTACATTGATGTAACATTTATAATTTCAAAAGCTTATTCTACAGTTTCCCTTGGCCATGTCCAACTTCACTTGCAGTATTAAGACCCAGTTATTTATTTCACTCACCCAAGCAGAAATCTAAAACTGCACCTACACTGGGAACATGGCACACTGCATCAACTTATGAGTAATGCAGTCTGCATTTTTAGCACTACTTCAAGAAAATTATTAAAAACAAAAACAAAAACAAAAAAAGGCAAATCAAACAAAGGTAAACTTTACATCTGTGAAGTGCTCAGTTTTTCAGGTCTCAGGAGAGAGGGTTCTTACACCTGGCAAGTCTGACCTCTGATTGGAAACAACTGTATGGATTAGAAAGCATTTCTGAAATATTTAAAACCAGTGCATGGAAATAAAGGCCATTCCTGATTTAAAATGGCTGAACTGGTTTTTCTCTTGCATGAAACCATTTCAAAAGGAAACCATCTGGAAGAGTTCAGCTCAGTACATAAAGTTTCAGAAAGCTGTAAGCAATTGTAAGCACCAGAGAAAGGGCAAAAATAGAATTAAAAACACTTTAGCAACCTTAACCAGCACAGAAAGCACCGCTCCCACCAGAGCCCTTGGCTCCAACAGACACATAACACACATGCAGGGCTCTCAGAACACAAGTATTCCCACTGAAGTCAATACTTTAAATTATACATAGACTGATGTACAATCCTTAAAATCAGGCCAGAAAATAAAATGTGCAGTTTTCACTTTCTTCTATTGCCATCAATAAGTACATTACTTTAGGTTTAGAGCCTTCTTTTCTGATAAGCATTTACCTAATTGTAGTTTCTTGTGATTTCTTTTCAGCTTTATTTCTACTTGTTCTGCCAGAAGGCTGTTCAGGTATTTTAGAAAAATTATTCAATTGCCTTTCCTCCCACACCCCTGAATATTTTTTCTTCCTCTGAGTTACATGGCCTACAACTCCCTCTTCATTTGCAGTTCCTCTGAGCCCCCTCTGAGGTTCCCCCTGGTGAGAAATTGTGTCTGGAGAGAGGCAGCATTGCCCTCCTCCTTGTCTTCCTGATGCTGTTTGGCAAGTTGATGAAGATGAGGTGCTCCCAACCCAGCCTGCAATAGTTCATGGCTTCTTGGGAAACCACCTTGTGGGTACATAGCTTCTATTCCCTATTGTTGCCCACACAAATCAAAACCGAGGAAAACCAGATAAAGGAGGGAACAATGAGTGGTAAATTTCCAGGGCTATTAGAAAAGGACTTCCTTTAAGAATACTGTTGCAAAAGGGTCTGAAAGATCAAAATAAGAGCCCAGCCTCTCTTGTGCCACGTCTAGATCCATGACTAATGCCTTGAGTAGGCATTGTCATTGTGACCTCCAAAGCAGCCACCAGAGGCAAGAGGTCATTAGCTCTGCTGATGTGTAGGGAAGTCAAAACAACAAAAAGATGAGATTACTTGCCCATGGTCTCCACAGCTCTTCAGTCCCCATGGAGTGCACTGCTGAGCCACGCTGCCTCCAACAAACAGAAAGTCCAGTGAAACACATCCAGGAAGATCTCTGGATTTTGCTCATTGACAAGCACACACAGTCCTGTTTTAGCATTCACTGACTCATGTTCTTAGAGGGAAGGAAGTATGGGCACCAACCTCTGCAAAAGGCTCAGTAAGAGACACAGGCTGAGAGTGAACTCATTTTAGAAAGCAAGCACCCCTTGGTTACCTCCTTAGTGGAACCAGTGACCGGGCTGTGGTGTGTTGTGTGCCAACAGGACCAAGTCACTCCTGAACAGGAGCCAGTGTGGGATTCCCAGGCTCTTGGCTAAGTCAGTGCACCCCAACTCTTACTTCAGTTACTGATATTTTTAACCTTACCTTCTTTTACTTATTCCTCACTCCTGGCACTCAGTGGGCCAGGGATTTCATTCTTTGGCATTGTAGGGATTTCCAAGCCAGATCTGAGGTCTGCTAAAACATCCATACCATCCAAAGTATCAGGGCTGACATGTTAATGAGTCTGTGATAAAGTCCAGGATTGATCAGCAGGCAGCAGCAACTTAAACAAATTCCAGACTAAATTTTATCTTTCAACAAAGAAATAATTTTTCTCCCCACAGGATCTGCAACCAGTGAACCACTGAAGAGCTGTGCTGGTGTAGAGGGAGCCCACAGTGAAATTCAGTATGAAATAATCATAAACCATCTAATTGGTATTATTCAAGCTGAAAAGTAATGCAAGTAAGCAAGCACAAACAAATTACACTGCATTTCTTTTTAAACTTTTTGGCTCTAAATGCACAAAGTTTTATATATAACACTTCTTTAACAATATAGGCATATAAGGATTTTTCATGTTATTTTGAATTTTACAGGATTGTGAAACAGAATGTCATTGGAAAAGGACATTGAAATAAGATAATTATCTCCTGCTGCTTCAGAAATAAGGAATAAAAAAGAGCTGTGTATATATTTCCTTTTCCAAGGAAGAATTAAATGTACTGTGATGATTCTTGTTTCTGGAGAAAGAATAATTGGGTTGTGATTTGCAGTTTTCTAAATACATTCCTCAAAGGAAGGGCTATTCAGAGGTGTGGATGGAGTATAACACATGCTAATTGGTCCCAGGGCTACCTTGAGTATCCAGACACTGGTGATAATTCAAGTCCCAGCTGAAAAGAAAGTCCTGGTTGTGCTTATCCTTGGTTAAGCTGAAAACAGTCCCATCCTTGTTCATGTTTCCTTCTCACAGCTGGCTAAGGAGACTAAGCCCATGGTCACTGAGATTTGCCACCCTTGGATGTTGATCCCCATGGTCCTCACATTAACCAAGTTGTTTGTGCTTCACAAAGAAGTTACATCAGACATGTGATGAGGAGTTGAAAGTAGAGGAAATAAAGATCTTTGTTCTCCAAATCCAGGCAGACAAGATTACAGGACTCACAAGTGCCAACCAGGTTACATACTATTCCACCATTCTATTGAGGGATTCTTCATCCACTAAAAGCAGTAAATACTTTCCTGGCAGATAGAAATTTCAAGGTGTAGCTTCAAGCTCTTGTGATACTTATAAACCTAAGTCAGCAAGGATCTTCACAGAAGGAACAGAGGTTAATGCCCTCTTGGCCTTTGCAGTCTGTGATGACTGTCATTTACCTTTTTGTCTCTCATATGTTTGAATTTTATCACCTCTCCAGCACTCTAGCTGTGTGTCTTTCCCAATGCAGTGATAAACCTGGAAGATGAGTGATTGTTTCTTCTGACTAATACAGTATCAGCACAAAAACCAAACCAGTGTTCCCAGACATGTTTTAGAAAGCTATTATCCCCTCTTTGGAGGAGACAAAGTTGAACGTAGCTGTTAAGCAATATGCTCACCTTCATGCATTTTGCCAGGAGGAAGAACACACCCATTACTAAAACTGATGAGCACATGTTCTGCCTTCTGTATTCTGGTGTCAACTGAACTTGGCAATATGTAGTGACATTTTCTCACATGTGGTTTTGCTTTTTACTGTGTAGGTTTTTTTTTTGTTTTTTTTTTTTTTTTTTTACTCTCTCAACACTGTAATTGTTTACTTGAAGTGTTAGGTCTTAATTACAGTAAACATTTTTCCATTTCTGTACAGATGGGAAATGCACTAGAATAGAACTGGATGGTTTAAGTTCATCATCTGTTCATCTCTTGTTAGAGATCAATATAGATTAGAGGTAAGTCTCTTTATCCATATTCATTTTCAAAACCCGAAATGATATGCAACAGATTTATAATTAAGCAGAAGTGATGATGTTTTTGTACAGCTTACTTAAATGGATTTGCCATCATGCATTAGAGGAGAAGCTATAAAACCCAACCAGATGTTGTATTTCCCCCCTGCCCCGTGCTGCAATTTGCATGAGAGTCCTACATTGTAAATAAAACTTGAGGTCAAAGTTTTCTAACCTGAGGATCTGTCTAAAAACCATGCTGCTTACCCAAATAAGATGTCTTCATTTACAGAGGGGATGAAGAACCCCAGCTAGAAGTAAAATCTGAATTAAACTCAGGGAATTATGCACCTGAACAGCATGGCAGCTTTGTGTTCCTAAGCTTGCTGAACAAAACTTTTTGTGTAGCTCCTGCCTTGTAGCCCAGATGTTTACATTTGTGCCACAGATAAAACCAGCTGAGTCACAGCACTGTGAGGACTGTTTTACAAGTGAGCTGCAGCAGGGATTCTGCCCCATCAATTCCAGCCCTCCCAGGAGGAGCACACAGCCCCCCTCACTGCCCAGGGGACAGTCAGCCAGGCAGAACTTGGCACCTCTGCACATCAGTAAAGTAACTGCAAGATTTGCTTCCTGTATTGAGAGATGTGAAGCAGGGATTGGAACTCACACTGACTTTGTAGAAATACTTGGTTGAAAGTAGGATTCAGCCTGAGACACAAAAATGACAGATTGCATAGAAGTGAATACAAACCACTTGAGACTCAGAGATAAAAGAGTACCCCTGAGTTCAAGACTGGTACCAGCATGGCTGGCAAGAATTTCACCCTATTCACATAGTGAGGACAGAAGAGGACTCTGGGCCCATTCTGTTAGCAGGGCTGAGCAGAGAGAGACCTTGCAGGTGAGATCTTGTCCTCACCACATGCAGTGCTGGTTTCACCACTGGCTTTGGTGGAGCCAGGTTTCACAACTCTCCATGCTTCACTCACAGTGAAGTCACTGGGGTTATTCATGTGGCAGAGATACCAGGTGCCCTCACATTATGCAAAAGGGTAAGCTTGAGCAAGGACCTATTAAAATCAACATTACACAACAGCTTCCATGGGGAGCTCCTTTTCTCCAATTATTAGCCACAATTATTAAGTGTGGTGGGTGACTCACAGACCTTACATTGCCCACCAACAACAAAAGACTTCTGGCATTAGATAAATGCCTTTAAAGTGTATTCTTTACCATATGTAGCTCACAATATTTTGAGCACCAGTAGCTGAATCATCTTGATGCACTCAAAGTTTGTTGCTGCTTTGATTTTTTAAACAAACAGCATGCATAATTGCACTTGGAAAGCACAAGATCACCCCAATCAAGCAATGAAGAATGAGCACTGATGCTGATGAGGAACTTTCACTTCACACAGTGGTTTCTAGCA